>JACXGI010005820.1:0-42314 GCA_016801175.1 Esox masquinongy
GGGTCTTGGTGACTGGAGTCTGGGAGCTCTTCTGGGCTTCACAGGTCACCTCTCCCACCTTGGTCCACTCCTGGGCAGTGAGAGTCAGGGTGCTGCTCCAGCTGTACAGACCATCCTTCTCCAGGACCCCGGAACTGGACTTCTGATTCTTGTTGTTCCCGTCCACTTTCCAACTCAAGGTCCAGTCTGAGGGGAAGCCTTTGTTGGCCAGACACATCAGAGTGGCTGTTGTTGTACTGGACAGCTCCTCGCTAGAGGGGGGCAGGATGGTCAGGGTGGGAGCAGTGTTACCTGGAACAAACAGAACACATTAACAGCATCAACAAAGATTAAAATGTTTATTAAAGCAATAAACATTAATTCAAGATTATAGTTGGTGAAAGGTAAGAGCATACGTCAAAATTATTACTTAAAGCAGATTTATGAAACATGAAAGTATACAATTATTTATTTTACTCCCCAACTATTGAGTCTCTTTCACAAAACAACTATAACTTCAATAAACGACGCATTACGTTTTTAAGGCTTCAATTATACAAATCAGACCCAAATAAACTAACAATTTATCGTTTTCATGCAATTTATTTATTATTATTTGAAAGATATTCTCAATCCAAAGCAAAATAAAAAAAAAAGATCTCCAATTCTAAAAGGTAAACATATTTTTCACACAAAGTGAGAAACCTAAAATCTTTCAATCATAAACAAATATAAAGAAAACCTTGTTACTTACTTCCAACATCAATTCTGGTGCCGCTACCAAAAGTGACCCACAGTGATACAATCCCTATTACTGCTCATACAAAAACATCTTGCTCATTGGACAAGCTGAATGTCTTTAGACTGAGGTTCAAATAATGAAATCGACTATATTATTAACACTTGTCAGAAACCTCATCATCTTCTAAATTTGCAATGAATTCTTTATATTTTGCCTTCTCTAACACTGACCAAAAAAATATCTTTTAAAACATATCCATATCTGTACATATCCATATCCCCTATTATCTTTACAATAATGCATGTACATTTTGATCAAATTAAGTAGATTGAATAATATTCTGTATGAGGCCCATTATATTCAGTATAATGGGCCTCATTATAATAAGCAATTGTAAATATTCTACGTCAATGAAACATTTTTAAAACCTCAATATCAAGGCCAAATTAACAAAACAAGACCAAAACATGTAACAAACATCAAAAGGTGAATAAAGAAGTTAATTTTCTTGTTTACTTACTTCCAACATCAAGTCTGGTGCTGCTACCAAAAGTCCACCACAGTGATACAATCCCTATTACTGCTTATACAAAACCCTCTCTGTGATGATACAGCTGTAACAGTGAAGATCACTCATGTAGAATCACATTTAATACAAATATATTTTAATACCTTCCCAGGACACTTCATATGGTCTGTTTCTTTAAAAGGAAATGTATTTTTAAAATCCAGATATTTTCATGTGTTCCTTTTTTTGTTTATCTGGCATTCCCCTGTCCTGTAGGTACAGTCCATCATTACATTCAGGGTTTGTATTCCTCCATATGGTCCATAAAGAGAACATCCATGGGGATTGTGATCCATGTTGTATATTCCTTTATTAAAGATGTTGATCTCTGATTTAACAGTGGAGGTAAAGTCATAGAAGACAGACAACACTACCAGAGGAATAATAGCAGCATAAATTTAGAGCTGATTCATTTGAGGAACTTATATCAGAGATCAGTCTTGGGTAACCAGTTATATTTGATCATCAGAATACAAATCTAATTGTGAGTCATACAAATTAAAATATATTACTGACCTTAATAGAATATGTCTGATTGAAGTTATAAAATGTCAAAGACATTTTAATAATGGGATCCTACTCACACTGAAATTAATTAGACACAATAATTTGTTTACAACCCTGTGAGTTTAACACTTCATGACTGAGAGCTGTCCTCCATGACAACTGAACCCACAACAACCATGACCTTCATAGCCATCTTCATCTGTACCCTTGCTTTCTGCCTTCAAGTTATAAAAGCAGTTACTTCTACACAAAGTAATTCATATAGTAACATTGTTTTTAGTTAGAACTGTTGAACACATGATTTTAAATGTCTTTCATGTGACTGTGTTAATTCTATTTTCAGAATCTAAATGTCAGTATATTCAGACTCCTGCAGACACAGAGCCAGAATTCTGGGCCTTGGATGGCATATACAGACGCATCTCAAAAAATTAGAATATCGTGGAAATGTTCATTGTTTTCCAAATCAAAAAGTAACACCTTCATATATTTTAGATTCATTACACATCAAGTGAAACATTTCAAGGCTTTTTTGTTTCAATCTAGATTAGTACAGCTTATAGCTCATGGAAATCAAAAATCCAGTACCTCAAAATATTAGACAAAAAAAATGTTTTATACAGAAATGCCAACCTGAGAAGAGCTCTAATCAGCTAATTAATTTAAAGCACCTGCAAAGGTTTCCTAAGTATACTAATTTAGGCACTCATTACTTGGTCGGGGCTCCTTTTGCACGGATTACTGCATCAATGCGGTGACGCCTCCTCTGGTCGCTCGTGTGGAGTCTAGTTGTACTCAGGAGAGGGAACTCCGGAGAAGTACAACGGCAATCTGCTGTTTCCTTCTCCAATGCGATTTGTATTTCAGGGACCAGCCGATCTCCAATTATGAGAAGGTGACCGTGATAATCTCCCTTCTCACTGGGCGTGCCCTTGAATGGGCTACGGCGCTGTGGGACAGTGGTTCCAGGGTTTTGGGGATGTTCCCCCGGTTCCTGGCTCAGTTTCGTGCCGTATTCGACCATCCCACAGAGGGCAGGGATGGGGGCGAGCAACTTCTGCATCTGAGGCAGGTTAACAGCACGGCCTCGGAATGTGCCCTCACGTTTCCAAAGGATGGAACGAGCCGGCTCTTCAGACAGCCTTCCGCAAGAGATTGCAGACAGAGGTCCAGATGGAGCTGGCGTGTGTAAGCGGTTCCATGTCCCTGGACGACTTCATCGCCTGAGCAATCGCTATTGATGGGCAGCTCCGGGACCGGGACCACCTGGTGTGTTCCCATGTCATGCCCCCTCAGGTGGAACCGGAGCCTGAGTCTATGGATCTGGGAATCACCAGACTCCCGGCAGAGGAGAGACAACACCGGAGTAGTCTGGGGCTGTGCCTGTTCGGCAGCGAGAAAGGGCATGGAGAAGGGGTGCTCCTTGACCCAGACGCGGAGCAGGAAAGGGGTGAGTACCCAGACTGAACAACTGAGCACTGTAGGTGCACTGCGTTTAAGCGACATAGCCAGCCCGTTCTGTTACCAAATTGTTCTGTCCGATGGTTCTTTCTCTCACCCCACAACAGCCTTGATTGACTCCAGAGCTGCAGGGAGCTTCATAGACCAGTCTCTGGTTACTGCCCTACCGTTGCGCCGTTTGAGGTCCTCGATTCCCATACAAGCACTGGATGGTCGTCCTGTGGGGTCCGGTTCCATAACCCACGTGACCCGCCCTGTCACTCTTACCATCAACGGCTGCCATCGAGAGAGACTGGAACTACTGGTACTGTTGTCCTCCATACATCCTGTCATCCTGGGCCTTCCGTGGCTTCAAAAGCATGATCCTACCATCACCTGGAGTAAGCGGAAGGTTCTGGGATGGTCACCGAGGTGCCGGAAAGCCTGCCTGGCCGTCAGCTGTGGAGCTACATCGGTGGAGAGCCCCGGGGGCGCCCTCCCAGCGAACATCCCACCTGAGTAGGCAGACCTGAGCAGGGTGTTCTCCAGCAAAACGGCCAGGTGTTTCCCTCCCCATCGCTCCTGGGACTGTGCCATTGACCTCAGAGACCGCGCCGCCATGAACAGGATCTATCCACTCTCCGTGGCTGAGAACGAAGCAATGGAGACTTACATAAAAGACACGCTGGAGCAGGGTTACATTTGTCACTCCTCTTCCCCTGCTTCAGCCAGCTTCTTTTGTGCAGAAGAAGGACAAGGGGCTAAGGCCTTGTATAGACTAGAGGACTGAACTCCATTACTGTGAAGTACCGCTATCCCATGCCCCTCCTTCCGTCGGCCAGTTAAGGGATGCGCGCGTCTTCACTAAGCTTGACCTCTGGAGCACATACAGTCTCATGTGTATCTGGGAAAGAGACGATTGGAAGACGGCATTCAGCATGGAGTCGGGCCACTACGAATACCTGGTGATGCCGTACAGGCTAGCCAATGCGCTGGTGGTGTTCCAGGCTATTCTGAATGAAGTGTTCCAGGATATGTTGGAGAGGTACGTAGTAGTGTATATAATCTTCCAACGCTGACTGAGCTATAGTGTACATGTCTATAAAATGAACTGTAATAACTAGAATTGTACTTACCAAATATCCAGACATTCCAAAAAAGCGATCCATACATAGTTGGTGTTCCTGTGGGGATCACAGCCAAAAGTAGACTCCACCAAAACTGGTCACCAACCGGAGCGCATAGTGTAGGTTACATTTCGATAAATATCCAGAACTGTAATCACTAGAATTGTCAGTTTTTCTTTAGATAAAGGTCTAGGCATTCTAACAAAGCAATCCATACATATTTTATGTTCCTAATGCGATCACAGCCTGCATGAGGAAATGGTAGAATGGCACCAAGTGGACACCACTGACTGAGTGCATAGTGTACATTTTCATAAATACCCAGAAAAGTAATTACTAGAATCATACAGCTGACTTTAGCTAATATATAGGCATTCTAACGAAGAGATTGGTACACAGTTTGTGTTCCTATAGCTATCACAGCCTGCATGAGGGAAGTTGCACCAAGTGGCTACCGCCGACTGAGCGCATAATGTACATTTCCATATACAGCTCCAGAAAAATAAGAGACCACTGCACCTTTTTCTTTCCTTTCCAAAAACGTTGAAAAGGAAAGTTTTGAGTGAGGAACAGAAGCGTTAAATTTGCTGTGGTCTCTTAATTTTAACCCTTCTGTTCCTCACTTAACACCTTCCTTTTTCAACTTTTTGGGAAAGGAAAGAAAATGTGCAATGGTCTCTTAATTTTTCCGGAGCTGTATATCCAGAAAAGTAATTACTAGAATCATATGTCTGACTTAAGCTAATATATCTAGGCATTCCAACGAAGAGATTGGTACACAGCCTGCATGACAAAGTAGAGTTGCACCAAAACTGACCACCATTATAAAAGTCTTGAAATGGAGAATCCAACCCTTCCTAAGCCTAACCCCAAATGGCGCTTCTACTATGTCATAATGCCTGGAAACATGACCTCCACAACGTAGGAATGATGGGAAGGCTTAGGGGTCATCTTGGAGATGTAAACATTGGTGATGCACATGAAAGCCACTGGTCAATAATGGCAATTATCAACGTAGTTTCCATTCCGTTTATGCAAGATAGCTCTTTGTTTTCAACCCAAAATGTTTTAGAACATATATTTGAACGTAACCAAGGGGCTGAGGAAGTGGATTTTGTCCAGGAAAAGTTTTTTACCAGGCAATGACAATGACAATTCAGCTCAGACAGGCGACTGTGTCAAGACCCATCCGGATTACAAGTACGTCACTATTTGTGATATATAGCACCGCATTACGTTGTTTGTATTATAAATATGATATAAAAATGGTCTTCTGTCAACATACTATGGGGATGTTCTATGATTTTTGGAAAAAATGTGTCTATCTTACTGATTTTAAAACGAGAAATAAATACAAACTACACTACCGGTCCTCTCCTCCCATCTGGTGGCCGTTTGGTGTCATTACATCAAAACAGAATGAGGTGTGCCTCTGTCAAAATTATTATATATGGTTTTGATATCAAATGTAGAAAATCAAAATTTCTACAAAATTTACTGGACGTCCCTCCAAAATTGATGAAAAGACTAGAAGAAAACTGGTCAGGGAGGCTTCCAAGAGGCCTACAGCAACATTAAAGGAACAGCAGGAATTTCTGGCAAGTACTGGCTGTGTGCTACATGTTACAATCTCCCGTATTCTTCATATGAATGGGCTATGTGGTAGGGTGGCAAATGGAAGCCTTTTCTTACAAAGAAAAACATCCAAGCCTGGCTGAAGTTTGCAAAAACAAACATCAAGTCCCCCAAAAGCATGTGGGAAAATGTGTTATGTTCTGATGAACCCAAGGTTGAACTTTTTGGCCATAATTCCAAAAGGTATGATTGGCGCAAAAACAACACTGCACATCACCCAAAGAACACCATACCCACAGTGAAGCATGGTGGTGGCAGCATCATGCTTTAGAGCTGTTTTTCTTCAGCTGGAACCAGGGCCTTAGTCAGGGTGGAGGGAATTATGAGAAGTTCCAAATACCAGGCAATTTTGGCATAAAACCTTCAGGTGTCCATTAGAAAGCTGAAGGTGAAGAGGAAGTTTACCTTTCTGCACGACAATGACCCAAAGCACACATCCAAATCCACAAACGTATGGCTTCACCAGAAGAAGATTAAAGTTTTGCAATGGCCCAGCCAGAGCCCAGACCTGAATTCAATTGAACATCTGTGGAGTGATCTGAAGAGGGCTGTGCACAGGAGATGTCCTCGCAATCTGACAGATTTGGAGCGCTTTTGCAATGAAGAGTGGGCAAATATTGCCACGTCAAGATGTGCCATGCTAATAGACTCCTACCCAAAAAGACTGAGTGCTGTAATAAAATCAAAAGGTGCTTCAACAAAGTGTTAGTTTAAGGGTGTGCACACTTATGCAACCAGTTTTTTGTGAGTTTTTAATTTTTTATTTTTCCCCCTCAAAGATTTCAGTTTGTTTTTCAATTGAATTGTTCACGTTACAGGTCACATTAAATGTGGAAAAAGTTCTGACATGATTTATGTCTCATTCTTTTACATCACAATAACCTGGCATCTTAACAGGGGTGTGTAGACTTTTTATATCCACTGTACAAGGAGAGAGAAAACACCATGTTTGAACCTTTTGTAAGAAAACCATGTGACTATATTTTACCTGATTAGAAAAATATAATTGTACATTGTCGTGAGACCCCCCTTGAGGCCTTACGCATTGAAACCTAATTTAGAATTTCTACTATGCCCATTGTAAGGTCCTCTAATTTAGCTTAGTTTAAACCCAATCACTTATTCCCACCTAATCAGATTATTAAGCTACATGTATCAATTCTAAACAATTCCATTAACACATTATCTTTCCTATTGTCTGTCCACGTCAAACTCCTGAATAAAATTGACCAACCAACATATCAAAATGTCACATTTATATTTACATATACCTTTTATTGACCAACCAACACTGGACCAAATTACCAAAAAACCCACAGTAACAATTACCACCTCGAGTAACTCAACAACTTTTCTGCCTTCTGAAACATCATACCACAAGACTATAACCAGCCATGCTCTCTTTTCTCAATAACCCAACATACTGAAATACTATTGAATTATTTCTTACACATCTGGCCAATATCAAATCTGAGATAGAATGTATTGCGTATTAGATTTAACAAAATGTCCGTTCATGTGACATACATTTGGTAACTTAGTGTGATGCCAGAAAAGACTCATAACTAAATAATTCAGAGGTCACCCTTTTCATCCCACTGTACATGTGTTTCCACATCTCCCTATTCTCTGTGTGACCTGTAGGAGTACTCAACTATTTAACGTGTCCATTAAATGTAAGAGCAAGTCTCTTTGGCCAAAGGGAATTATACCAGTTGTCAAATATCCCAGATGTTTACATATTAGGCCAGAATGTACCACTTAGCACATAAAGCATAGAGCAACCAGAAACCCCCAGCCGAAGAGAACCCATGGAAACGGTATCACCACTCACCCCCCTTACGACTGCCCAACCAACTGTACAGCCGTCGTCATTCTCAAACAGCAGCGATGCGGGCCTCATGCCAGGCAAGGTTGCAGCGTTCAACCTAGGAGGCAGTCCGGACCCAAACATGGGGAGGGCAGTGAAAACAGTGTCCCATCTGGCACATCTGCAGTTAGGAACAGTCTTAATAGCTGTGTAGGTGAGGAGAGGTAGACACCCATGCGGGGTATGGAGGTGGATATTGTACCCCGTTAGGTCAGACTTTTTACAACCGGTCACATAGTCCATGGCCCAAAGGCAGGGTGGTGTTGGGTTGGTGGGTCCATGACGCAGGAAGGGACACAGGAAGAAAAGTCAAAAGTCCCATAGCTCCGTTTGCTTGAAACCACGCAAGTTAACTTGGGTCCAGGTATGAAAGTCTGTTCAAGATGCTTGAGGGTTGGGAACCAGGCTAAGGTGGTTTTCAGGAGAGTAAATGATTCCTCCATCACTGGAGACCATTCAACTGGGACGGAGCCAGACATCCCCCCCTTCAGTGCATCATGGAGTGGGTTTGGCAAATTCAGAAAACTCAGGGATATAACAATGGTTGTTTTTCTACAGATTCGTACCAGCGTCACCACATAACAACGATCAAGGGACTGGGAGGCTACGGAAATGTATAACATAAACAAGCCACCTTAATTAGAGATCTAGAGACCGGAAAAGTCTGAAATTAATCGGACAACCAGTTGAAAGCTGTAACAAAAATGCTAAGACTAGGAACAGTGAGGGTTAACAAGGACTAACCAGATATGTTGGAAAGGGTGGCAGGTTGGAAGCATGCGGCAGATTATGGTTCTTAATAGAAACCGCTGCGCCTGCATCTACCTAAGGCCAACGGCCCCTTTTATCAAATGTATAAAGCCTTTGTTAATTCACCCAATTGTTTCTGGATCTGTGCGAGATCAAACGGGTAATTACATTGTCTTCTATACCGTCGCTTCTTTTGGGGACATTTATTTGCCCAATGGCCAAGTTGTAGGCAGATGTGGCATGGTGAATAAGATGGGGGACAGTTGATGGTGAATTAGATGGGGACAATTTGATGTGATCAGGAGCATCAGGAATAACAGCCCCAGGTTTGGAGTTCATATCTGATCTACGCTGTTTATACTGAATACCTATATCTACACGATTGTCCTTAGTTAGGAAATCTGACTGGGACTTAGTCTGAGGCTGGGTATTCATAAGCATGGTACCCCGAAGCGTGATAGACACGGACGGGTCCTTAGCAAGTGCAGACAGCCGAGCCACAGGTACATGTGACCCGCGGGGAGGAGTCCTCAACAGGCGAAGTAGCCTTTACAGGAACTAGCGACAGACAGTGAGGGAGCAAGAGTCTGTAGCCCATACAGGGTTGGGGCAACAGAGACCGGAGCATCATTGTAATCACAAACTTTGGAGTATTTATTCTCAGTCAACAACACGTTCCATTCCAGAATATTGATATTATCCGGCCTATAGTCTTTAAGTCTTCAGGATTAAATACAGAACCATACAAATTATCGCTATCATTCCTCAAGCAATCTGTGTCTCAAGTCATATTATCCAACTTAACATTCACGTCAGCACGTTTAACGTTTTTCTCCTCAATCACTCCTTGATATTCATATGCCCCTAGAGCGCATAGGTACGACCCACATTTATGTTTCAATTCATCTGAATGTATTTCCTCAGTAAGCCATTTACACTGCTGGGCCACACCCCAAACAGTTTTGAATCCATCCAATGCCATTCGTTGTCTATACTTCTCAGATAAACTCATAAGTACAATATGCGCTACTGTTTTACTACAGCATGCAGTAGTTGAACTCACCAGACCGTTATTGTCTCCACACAACGTCGTGGTTAAAGCGTACAGACACGAAAGGGTTAGAACACTGTAAATGCAATTGGAAATCTCTCATGTAAGAACATAAATTTATAAATGGGTCAATATCATGGCACGGTGTCTGTCCCCGTAAAACATACCCTCAGTCCCCACTGGGATTAACAGTGAGGTCCCACCCAGAAATCAAGTCAAGGTTATAACGCCTTACCACAAAAGACAGCAGGGACTTTATTAGAATATATATTAGAATATTTAAGCACTACATTTTAACACCCTCCTGCAAAAGACCGAATGGCTGTAATTTAAGCTCTGGGACTTTATTAGAGGATATACACTTAAAGAGAACAGACACCTACCTTGTCATTTAGTTCCTTAAGTATTGTTCAGGATAATCTCGGTAGGACCTCCATTTGGTGGAACTGGATTTGGACCCGTTTAGATTCATTCCAAATGGTCAATGAATTAATGTAACAAACGAAGTTAATATATAAAGAGAGTATTACAATTACGGTAAAAGTATCAAAGATAGAAAGTTCTCCGGAGATTGAAGATGCAGGCAGGAGTGAGGAAAATGCAAGAGAACCTCTTCAAAACTCAAGTAGTGGGGGTTGGTTAACAGACCTAAGGAAAATAAAACCAGTCCTGTAAAATAGACCCCTTATACATCACCATTTGTCCCTGAATTCACTCCTTACCGAAACATCTGTTAACCGTTAACATTCCATTGATTGCCTACGAGAATAGAAATTAAGTACATAGGTATACATGTCTATAATAAATAATGAAGAATCACTGAATATGTAATTAAACATAGAGTTGACATTTTTCGGTTCCATCACCATATTGCAGAAATGTTCTCTTTAGAGCATTGTTTTTGCCTTTCCTACGCATGAATTTTCTAAATAGTGTCCCAGAAGTCTGTTTTTATGTGTCTTTCATTGTGGCTGAGAGTGTAGTGATTACACAAATATATTATACTTCATGATACCTGTTACAGAAATGAATATAGGACACAAAATGTCCAAGTAGTAAAATCCGTCCGAAAATGTTTCGGTACTTAATAAGGGGGCCAGGAGGGTTAATGTGACTTTACAACAAACTAGTATGCGAAGTGTAAATGTGAATACAATTTTAAACGCAAACCCTTGTTTAACCAGGAAAATACAGGACTTTTCCTGCTGGACATGATTGGCTCAGAAAATGAAGGGGCTGGACATGCTGAGATTCTGAGTACAGATTTGTCTGCCAAATCACTGGTTTCTGTCATAACAACCAAAGTTGTTCAGTAGAATTGCAAGGGGTTTTTCAAAGGCGGACTGTTATGGAATTTCTTCCATAACAGTCCGTAGCTAATGTAGATTTTAGAAATGTCTGCTTTTCTATTCCCTGGTATGTAACTCTGGACTTGACATGGTTGTCGCAAACAGACCAGAGTTACATACTAGGGAATAGAAAAGCAGACATTTCTAAAATCTACATTAGTTCAAGAAATTCCATAACAGACTGTAGTAGGTCTGCAAAGCTGACAATTATTATTTCAAATAAAAATCATTATTTATAACCTTGTCAATGACAATATTTCCTAGTCATTTTGTTATATTTCCTGTTCAAACTCATTTCACATGTTTTCATGGAAATCAAGGAAACTTTTTAACTTTGAATAATTTATTTGAGTTAAAAATAGGATCATTATAATGCCCAAAAATGTATAGTTTCAAAAACCACAGTAGAGTAGATCAAGCAAAGACTTCACTATATATTTATTAATATGGCATAACATAATAAAACTAAAGAATAACGTGTGGTTTTCTCAAGACAAAACCTCTCTTCTGTCACGAAGTGGTAGAATCGTACGGCTCCTTCCCAGACTTTATTTAACCCCAACTGAGACTTGTTTACAAATCAAGACTTTGATGACTAGATAATTAGCCACAAACCTAAAATACTGCTGCTCACAAGTTTCTATAGCTAGAGCTGAGGTGCGTATCTCCAGCCCTCTGAGGCCTGATGGGTTGTCATAGTTTTCCACTAGCTCCAGCTCAAAGGCACAACAGCAGCAGGTAGATTAGAGCAGCCCTCTCATATTTGCTGTGGCTGTAGTTAAAGAACAGGACTATTCATCTCAAACACTTCTGGTTTTCATTCTTTTGTTTTGGATTGGGAATAAGTGACTCCACTCCAACCTGAGGACAGGAGAATCCCATCCCTGAAAGTGACTGGGTTTGACCACTTCGTATTGGTGGAACTGGATTTTGGGCTGTTTTATAGATACTTCTGAAGAGTTAAAAAATTCATGTAACAGATAAAATGTATAGGTTGAGTATACAATTGCATTAGAATTATCAAAAATAGCAGTTCTCCGGGGATTTGAGATTTTGCATGAGCTAAGATGCATACAGAGAAGCTGAGCAAAAAGCATGAAAGAACGTTTACAACAACTTACTTTGGCTTATAACTAAAGTTGTGGGGGTTGGATAGCTAACCTAAGGAAATACCAAATTACTAGTCCTGAAAAATAGTCCCCCAATCCACTAGGTACACATTCCCATCTTTTCTTCCTGGCACCATAGGGTAGGGTAATTATGGCATGACCTTTTGGTCCTGTATTTCAGACCCTAGATAAACCTCTATAACACATTAACGTTCGAATGACATCATACGACAAGACACAAAGCGTGAATGCTAAAACAGAAATTGAGTACATATAAGTTAATTGCTATACTATTTAATGAAGGAGTAAACATAGAATTAAAATGGGTCAGTTCTTTCACTAATATTATTAGTGGTCGCCATGGATATATCCGAAGTGTGACCCTTTATCCATCTGGGATGGATTTAGTAATTTAGTTGTCCGTCAGATACTGAGTTGGATCAAACATGGTGGCCACAGATCTCAGATCAGTGTGATAAAATATAAAATACTGTCTGTACCTGAAATAACATTATAAGAAGAAACTATCCTGATAAAAATAATAATAAGATATGTGTCATTCACATTTGCTTTGATTTGCAGTAATCAGACAAGTTATTTGAACTCATCTGATTTGAGCTCAAAATAACATACTGAACTTGGAATGTTGTTTCAACTGGCTATTTTCCACGGTCCTAAGCAGACTATTTTAATGGAGAAATGCTATCAGATACATTAATGTTACAAGACTAGATGGTTAGGACTGGAATTGGAAAGACATTATTCACAATTGCAGTGGATAGTATTTACCAGGGCTTAATGTAAATAAACATAGCATTGGATAGTATGTACCTGGGCTTAATGTTAATAAACATAGCAGTGGATAACATTTACCAGGGCTTAATGTTAATAAACATAGCAGTGGATAGTATTTACCAGGGTTTATGTTAGTAAAAAAAGCAGTGGATAATATTTACCAGGGCTTAATGTTAATAAACATAGCAGTGGATCGTATTTACCAGGGCTCAATGCAAATAAACATAGCAGTGGATAGTATTTACCAGGGCTTAATGTTAATATACATAGCAGTGGATAGTATTTACCAGGGCTTAATGTTAATGAACAAAGGGTTCCTATGTAGATGGTTAAGAATATCCCCTGACTCTGAATGACACTGCATGTAAGTGTCCTTTTGTGTTTGGCTCATGATCTGTTGCCATCTCCTTTTCTGTCACCTCTATGAAGTAGAGTCTGGGATCACATCCTGTATATGGAATATGTGACCAACTCAGGTTTGACTACAAACTCCTCTCAGAGGTTTATAAAAGCAAGTCTACCTCACTCTCTCTTCCTGTGAATGGTGTCGGTGAAAGTACCCCTTCTCTCACTCTGGGTCAGTCTTTCTCTCTCTCTACCTTCTATTTGGTTCATGGTCATCAGGCCACGCATCTTGTGTCATGCTTACATGAATTCTTTGTTTATGTCAAGTACTGTATTGGAATGAGAGCAGTATTGCCTTGTTTAATGTTATCATCAAATGTTGAAAATAGATTAATTTACAGATATCCATGTCCTATGACATCATTTCCATGTAAGTCTAATGTGATGAATCTGCTTGGTATATATTTTATGAAAAATGGTGAATGGAGAAAGGACCAGAAGTTTATTTGCATAGTGATGATGCTCTGTATAGACAGCACATGATTCAGTGATCTGGGAGTGTTTATAAACATGTGAGTTTAACACTTCATGACTGAGAGCTGTTCTTCATGACAACTGAACCCAGAACAACCATGACTTCATCTGGACACTAGCCCTCTTTTTCAAAGGTAAGATTTATTAAATATAATGTTGAAAAATAATTTAATCTACAGAAAGGAATGATATATGGAAATGCTATTATGTATATTACGTACAATGTGTTACTGTGTTTAATTCCTTTAACATGGGTGTCCGTATTTTATTTTACAGAATCCAGAGGACAGTACATAGTGACTCAGTCACCTGCAGTTCAATCTGTTATGACAGGAAATTCAGTTACTATGAACTGTAAAGTCAGCAGTAATGTGTATAACAACGATCGTCTAGCCTGGTACCAACAGAAACATGGAGGAGCTCCTAAACTCCTAATTTACTGGGCTAACAGTCTTCAGTCTGGGACTCCATCTAGATTCAGTGGCAGAGGATCTGGGAGTGACTTCACTCTGACCATCAGTGGAGTCCAGACTGAAGATGCAGGAGATTACTACTGTCAGAGTTTACACTATCCCAACAGTGGTTATGTGTTCACACAGTGATACAGAGCTGTACAAAAACCTCCCTCAGTCAGACTGCACAGTGACTGAACTGCTACAGCTGGGACCTACTGCAGGTGTTGAGGAGGAAAAGACAGTGACATGGAACACTGGTCAGTAGAGGAAGTCAACTTTGAATAAGATTAGACAACATCATTAGATTACATGTTCTCCATCATCATCGAAGTCAGGGCACAGACCTATATAATGGAGCTGAAATGACCAATAAAGGCTCCCCAGATATGCCAGCAACCATTCACCTGTCAGCTTCTACACACACATCAGTTTCCACAATGTGCATCACACAGATGGACTACACATGCCCATCTGAGTGAATGACACTTGCAGGTAGAATGGGGGCACCGATGTGCAAGAAGGGCCAGGGGCTCATGCACCCCTTGGCGTCTATCTGTGCACGTGTCTGAGGGGCAGAGAAAATTAAATGGAACACTGGTCAGTAAAAGTCAACTTTGAACAAGGTTAGAAAGCAACATACACATAACATATTCTCCATCATAATCATCATTATCATTATTGTCATTATTGTCTTTTTAACATTTACAAAATATTGTAATGTAGCTATAGCTCCTATTCAGAGCGTCTTACATACATGATTGGACAGGTTTCGGAGGAGGCCTGTGGCGATCTGTGACTCCTGACTCTGCAGTGACTGTTGTAGGAGTGGCACAGGGTTTTATAATGGGATTGGGAAAAGAAGGGGGTAAAATAAAAAGAGTGTACTGACCTCTGGATTCTGTTAAATAAAAACCTCTACATATATGAAATATTTATAACCATGTGAAATTTTGTTCTGAATATTAATAACACCTTTGTGTTTTTGAATTTATTTTAGCAACGCATGTTTTAAATGTTCACCTTGAAAGCAGAATCCCAGTGTCCAGATGCAGATGGTTATAATAGTCATGGTTGTTGTGGGTTCAGTTGTCATAAAGGACATCACTCAGTCATGTGTGAAAGATGAAGTCCCAATACCCAGGTGTAAAAAAGAAGACATTGGCCTGGTAGGGAGATCTTGCAGCACTTATCCTAAGAATAGCAGTGTTAAACATGGTGTCATGGCTAAATGTCCAATCTGGCCCTCATGACCACATCATCCCCAGCTAACAACTTACTGTTGTTACAAAAAATATTTATAATTGATAAAAATAAATAAATGTCTGAATAAGATCTACAATATGTCACAATATGTTTTATATAATAATGACTACATTGATAATATGATGATGACTGAGAATAAATGATCTGAATAATGCTTTCTAATCTTATTCAGTGTCTACTGACCAGTGTTCCATGTCACTGTCTCTTCCCCCTCAACACCTGCAGTAGGACCCAGCTGTAACAGTTCAGTCACTGTACAGTCTGACTGAGGGAGGTTTTTGTACGGCTCTGTATCACTGTGTGAACACATATACACTGTTGGGATAGTGTACACTCTGACAGTAGTAATCTCCTGTATCATCAGTCTGGACTCCACTGATGGTCAGAGTGAAGTCACTATAATCTCCACTACCACTGAATCTAGATGGGGTCCCTGACGCACGTCTGTTAGCCCAGTAAATTAGGAGTTTAGGAGCTCCTCCAGGTTTCTGTTGGTACCAGTGTAGTTCGGGAGAAGAGGTCCCTGCATCCTTCACATTACTGCTGGTTCTACATTTCAGAGAGACTGTCTGTCCTGGGAGAACAGCTTCAACTGCAGGAGTCTGAGTCACAGTGATCTGACCTCTGGATTCTGTAAAATAAAATAAATACACACACAACAAGAAAATAAAATATAAAGACATGGTCCTGAAGAAATTTTCTTTGTGTTGATTTATTTATTTATTAACAATACATTAAATAAATCTTACCCTTGAAGAAGATGACAAATGTCCAGATGATGATGGTTATCAAAGTCATGGTTGTTGTGGGTTCAGATGAAGGACAGCTCTCAGTCATGAAGTGTTAAATTCACAGGGTTATAAACACTCCCAGATCACTGAGTCATGTGCTGTCTATACAGAGCATCATTATTATGCAAATAAGATTCTGGTCTTCTCCCTATCAACCACTATTCACTAATTGTAGATGTTACGGATCCATCATATTATAAGAACTGAGAGTTCAATCATTTATCTAGTTCCCTAAATTATTGTCATCAATAATATGTAAATGGAATTATTGAATAAAAAGAGCATATACAGTATCTCACAAAAGTGAGTACACCCCTCACATTTTTGTAGATATTTGGTTATATCTTTTCATGTGAAAACACTGAAGAAATGACACTTTGCTACTATGTAAAGTAGTGAGTGTACAGCTTGTATAACAATGTAAATTTGCTGTCCCCTCAAAATAACACAACACACAGCCATTAATATCTAAACCGCTGGCAACAAAGGTGAGTACACCCCTAAGTGAAAATTTCCAAATTGGTCTGGAGACATGCTTGGCCAGTCCATCACCTTTACCCTCAGCTTCTTTAGCAAGGCAGTGGTCGTCTTGGAGGTGTGTTTGGAGTCGTTATCATGTTGGAATACTGCCAGGTGGCCCAGTCTCCGAAGGGAGGGGATCATGCTCTGCTTCTGTATGTCACAGTACATGTTGGCATTCATGGTTCCCTCAATGAACTGTAGCTCCCCAGTGCCGGCAGCACTCATGCAGCCCCAGACCGTGACACTCCCACCGCCATGCTTGACAGTAGGCAAGACACACTTGTCTTTGTACTCCTCACCTGGTTCCCGCCACACACGCTTGACACCATCTGAACCAAATAAGTTTATCATGGTCTCATCAGACCACAGGACATGGTTCCAGTAATCGCTGTCCTTAGACTGCTTGTCTTCAGCAAACTGTTTGCGGTCTTTCTTGTGCATCATCTTTAGAAGAGGCTTCCTTCTGGGACGACAGCCATGCAGACCAATTTGATGCAGTGTGCGGCGTATGGTCTGAGCACTGACAGGCTGACCCCCACACCTTCAACCTCTGCAGCAATGCTGGCAGCATTCAAACGTCTATTTCCCAAAGACAACCTCTGGATATGACGCTGAGCACGTGCACTCAACTTCTTTGGACGACCATGGCGAGGCCTGTTCTGAGTGGAACCTGTCCTGTTAAACCACTGTATGGTCTTGTCCACCGTGCTGCAGCTCAGTTTCAGCGTCTTGGCAATCTTCTTATAGCCTAGGCCATCTTTATGTAGAGCAACAATTCTTTTTTTCTGATCCTCAGAGAGTTCTTTGCCATGAGGTGCCATGTTGATCTTCCAGTGACCAGTATGAGGGAGTGTGAGAGCATATAACACCAAATTTAACACACCTGAGATCTTGTAACACTAACGAGTCACATGACACCGGGAGGGAAAATGGCTAATTGGGTCCAATTTGGACATTTTCACTTAGCGGTGTACTCACTTTTGTTGCCAGCGCTTTAGAAATTAATTAGCTGTGTGTTGAGTTATTTTGAGGGGACAGCAAATTTACACTGTTATACATGGTGTACACTCACTACTTTCCATTATAGCAAAGTGTCATTTCCTCAGTGTTGGCACATGAAAAGATATAATCAAATATTTGCAAAAATGTGAGGGGTGTACTCACTTCTGTGAGATACTGTACATATACAATACGACTCACTGAGATCTGATTACAATCATATCACAATTTATCCTTTAGTAATGTATACAAATGTGGGGACAATCACTGTTGTAGCAGCACAATGTCGTATAGTGGGTTTGGGAGAAACTGGGGGTCAAATTGGAAAAAAATAATAAATGTGGTAACAATCACAATGTGGACATGCTCAGGACAAGGCTACATGTTAGATCCAGCAGGTACGTACACAGGTAGGGCTCAACCTCAGCAGTGTAGGTGTATATCTGTCTGTCGGTTAGGTTGGGGTTTTGTGGATTTTGTGCACGTTTGATACTAGCTGGGATCTCTGTTTGGCCAAGCGTTTTGGTGCTTTGCCCTACAGAGCTTGCCTCCGCTATTATCATAAAATACAGCAAGCCACTCTCCTGCATCTGACTCCTATCCTTCTGTGTCGGATCATGACCGGTTGTCTTGTCAATTCCCCTATTTAGTTACTTATTTGTTCCTTCTTAATTAATCCAAAAGTGCCTAAAAGCATAAAAAAGTTGAATAAAATGTGTCTAAGTACATAAATCACTTCAAGTGATTGTTGGACTGTCTCCCTATACACTCAGCTCTCTCCCTCAGGAAGAGCATGGCTGAGCTAGTGCAAATGCAGCGTAGCATTATAATGCAACATCTCGAGATATAGAAAACACATTCCCATAATATATTTTATAATTATAAGAACTCCTCATTCTTCAGATGATTATCCTTGGGTCTGTATACCTCAGGCTAGTTAAAGTGGAAGGGGGATATTCTCCAAAAATCAGGTAAAGTATTACGCCTCCGAATACTAATTTGATGATGCATTCAGAATCTGGGGTTAAAATATTCTCCTAGTATGATAGCATGCATGTGCGTGAGGTAAGTACAACATGCATGTATGACATGGATTTCTCCAGGACTAGTTATGGTGGGAAAGGAAAATGTTGACTCTGAATTTCTAATGCGTTTGTACAGTGCCAATACGGATTCCAAATGTTCTCATGATATGAAGTCAATGGCTGTCATGGTCACAGCAAATTCTAGAACATGTAGCCTTTTAAATCTCTGTATTTTCTGGGTTTGCGTCCTGATTAGGAAACATTTATTGACAAAGTCAGTATGTATCATCAGAAAATGTATCTACTTTCACAAGTAGTCTACATCACATGGATGTGGCACTGGTGATATTAAATGTGGGAATGTTTACTTTGCCTAAATATCTTCTGATTGTAATAAAACAGCCACCAATGAAAACCCCAGATTCTACATAACTGTAACGACTCCGCCTGTGGCATCGCTACACATTCGGCGTTCCAAGTCTTCCTCCCACTGACCTCTGACTGGGCAGGCCGGTTTACCCCTTCCTCTGAATGCACCTCTGTCATGGAACGACTCTCCCTTCAATAGCTGCTCTCCAGTTGGACACATGCGGCATCCGTGGTCTCCTGACAGAAGACTCCCATGAAGACTACTCACACAATGGATCCAGCCCCAAGCCAAGCTCCTCCCTCCTCACCACCCCAGGGGTCTTCTACCCCTTCCTACCAGCCTCTACATCCAGAGAGGGATGATGGAGCTCCAGACTACAGCAATGGCTTTCTACTCCAAAGTCAACTACCTCGCTGGAAGCCATATGACAGATAAGGACAGTAGCAACCCTGACATCTTTTCTTACCAGGAGAGCTCTCACTTGGGTGATTTTGTTGTAATTTGGTGGTTTTTCATTGGTATTGTAAGATTACGGAATTACTAAGCAAGTGATAGACAGTGAGACCCAATGCCCTCTCTCTGAGTGCCCAGATTCCTCACCAGGGATACAATTGCCCTGGTCCCCTCAGTTAATTACATAGTACCCTCGTAAAGTACTTGGATAGTACTTTATGAGTATTTAACAGACTGTATTTAACTGTGAAAACACTACCAACTGCCCCTAGCATCCAGGTTACAATGGTTATCGCCTTGTCATCTGTTGATACTGAATGCAATCGCATTTCACAGATTAGTTGTATAACATAATTCTTAGGATATCCAGTTACCAGAATTCATTATGTTATTGTCTTACAACATTGATAGAAATCATATCCCTTAAACCAATAAGTAAATACATGTATGCTCTTTTTATTCAATCAGTTAATTTATATATAATTACTGACAATATTTAGATAGACTAAAATGGACTCTTAGTACTTCAAATTTGATGGATTCATTTTGTCTACATTTACTGAATAATGTTTGATTGGGGGAAGACCAGAATCTTATTTGCATAGTGATGATGCTCTGTATAGACAGCACATGATTCAGTGATCTGGGAGTGTTTATAACCCTGACTAAGAGACACTTCATGACTAAGAGCTGTTCTTCATTACAACTGAACACACAACCACCATGACTTTTATAACCCTCTTCATCTGGACCGTGGCTTTCTGCTTTCAAGGTGAACATTTAAAATTGCATTGATAAAAGAAAGGTTGTTTTTATAGAGAAAGAAAGCTGTTATTTATATTAAGAAGAAGGTGTTCCTATGTTTTATTTCTTTCAAATACATGCATGTTTTTATTTTACAGAATCCAGAGGTCAGTACACTGTGACTCAGACTCCTGCAGTTGAAGCTGTTCTCCCAGGACAGACAGTCTCTCTGAAATGTAGAACCAGCAGTAATGTGCATGGTGATTGTTACAATGGACAGTCGGGGGGCCATCAGTGTCTATCCTGGTACCAACAGAAACCAGGACAAAACCCCAAACTCATGATCCGCCCAGGAAACACACTCCATTCTGGGACCCCATCTAGATTCAGTGGTAGTGGATCTGGGAGTGACTTCACTCTGACCATCAGTGGAGTCCAGGCTGAAGATGCAGGAGATTACTACTGTCAGAGTCTACATTGCCCTAGTAGCTGTGTGTTCACACAGTGATACAGAGCCGTACAAAAACCTCCCTCAGTCAGGCTACACAGTGGCTGAGCCCCTACAGCTGGGACAGCTGCTTAAGGGAGGAAGCAGTGACATGGAACAATGACTGAACCAACATAAACTGAGCTAAATATATACACATGGGTGACTAATTAAAGGAAAACCAGCATAAAGTGTCTCAGTAAGATGTTGTGCCACCACAAGCCACCAGAGCACCTTCAGTGTGCCTTGGCAAATTCTACAAGTCTGGAACTCTACAGGGATGGAACACCATTCATACCAAATATATTCCCTCATTTGGTGTTTTGATGATGGTGTTGGAGAGCGCTGGCTGACACGTCGGTCAAAATATCTATAATAGGTGATTTTTCATTTGGGTTGAGTTTTGGTGACTATGAAAGCCATAGCATTTGATTCACATCATTTTCATAATCATCAAACCATTTAGTAAACACTCATTCCCTGTTTATGGGGGCATTGTCATCCTGGAAAATGACCACTGCAATCAGGATAGAGATAAAGGTGATTAATCAGAATATCTGTAATGATTTGCAGTGACCCTTCCTCCTGACAAGTAGACCCAAAGCATAACAGGGCCTCCTGACCCCCTCACTGTAGGGGTCAAGTGGGCTGTTACATTCTGATCGGGTCCTTCATTGACATTCTTAGTCACCTGAGAAAGAGTTTCTCTTCTATTTTTCCTTACATACTGCAGTAATGCATGACCATTATGGTCATCAAATGTGTGCTTTCAACCACAATTTTCAACCCTGTTTACTAATGTTTTTCCCATAGATCTAAAAGCAGATATAACTTTAGTCACTGTTTCTTTTAAAACACTAGCCAGTGAATGAAGCTCCTGCCATCCGTGCCCCATTAATAAACCCTAAGTCACTCAGATCATATCCTCTTGCCATCCTGATATAAAATCTAGGTCTGGGCCAGCTCAGCATTTTTATACATGTCAAAGAGCATGATAGAATGTACTTGCTTAATTGTATCATGCAGTACATCTGAGTGGAAGCATCTGCATTTGTTAGGTTCCTCCACTCATTTATTCAGGTCTTTCCTGTAATTTGTCACCAGTTTGTATATCATATTGACAATATGTCAGCCCATCCACCATCCTCATGTCAAAGCATTCTGAAATGACAACACCTTCATGTCCATGCTACATAATCCTTCCTTTTGCAACGTCAGTAGAAGTAAAGGGTTGCAAAAACTGCAAATGGGCGGTGCGTCAACATTGATGATTTAATGTAAAGTTAAGATAACTCTATCTAGATACATTAGGAAATAGACAGATTTCTATGCAGATTAATACAAGGCATATTATTATCACAACTAAATAACAGTGTAACATTAATCTATCAATTAATTAAACACATTGTATGCAATTACATAATTTTGTCCAAAGGAATTTTCTAACAATAGTGTCAGGTGCTGGCTTTGAGGCTGCCCCTAGCCATCTTTGCGCTGGACCTGGATTGTAGTCAGGACCTGGCAGAAGAGATGCTTCTAGGCATGGAGACTATATTAGTTGAGTATGTCCACATCACTGTGTGGATGAAGTAGGGAGGCTGTGACCGGCCTCACACTCCAGTGCAGTAGGTGGTGGTATATACACATTCATTTGAATGCGATCACTGCGTAGATCATTGTTTATGCGTTTTGTGCTTTTTGTTGCGGTTGTACCTGTTATGGAAATTCTTGAACTAATGTACATTTGAGAAATGTCTGCTTTTCTATTAACTGGTATGCAACTCTTCTCTTTGTTCGTGACACACGTCTGCATAATATGAGAGTATTATTAGGTACTCTTACCATCTGTTTATCTGCTTAAACCAATAAGGGTATCTGTCCTTTGTTCCTTAGGAATGTTGCCCTTGGAGGAAGTAGGGGCAATTGGCCCCTTTAGGTAAACACAACAGTAAACACATAGGACAGGAAGGATAAGGTGGGGGGACAGCCCGCCCTTTGGGTAAAACATATGTGACATAAGACAGCTGGGCAGCATCTTACCACACCCCTTGTAACTGTGATAAATATGGACTGTTCATGTATTTTCCTCAGAGACCATTCAGAGGATTATTCTGTAAGCTTTTGACGCGTCTCTCTATTTGCAAATAAACTGCTAATTGTGCCAAGAGAATTTTGTCTCTGTACTTACTCCTTTAAGAGTTCCTATCGATAGAATTACCATCACATTTTGGGGGTTTGTCCTTTGGTTACTTAACCTGGTATCTCAAACTCATATCCTAGCGGGTCAACCGTGCACGGCCGGAGAATGGGTCTCTGGAGCCTAAATCCTCCCCCGATCGTGGGCTGGCTACGAAAGGGGTGAGAGTCAGGGCGTTTCGTTCAGATGCCTGGCCTACCGGGCAGATTGGAGGAATATGGACGAGGTAACGTACGGGGTTGCAAAAACCTTACAATAACCTGGTTGCATAAGTGTGCACACCCTCTTATAACTGGGGATGTGGCTGTGTTCAGAATTAACAAATCACAAACTCATGTTAAATAGAAGTCATTACACACCTGCCATCATTTAAAGTGACTCTGATTAATCGCAAATAAAGTTCAGCTGTTCTAGTAGGATTTTCCTGACATTTTCTCAGTTGCATCTCAGAGCAAAAGCCATGGTCCACAGAGAGCTTCCAAAGCATCAGAGGGCTCTCATTGTTGAAAGATATCAATCAGGAGAAGGGTACAAAAGAATTTCCAAAGCATTAGATATACCATGGAACACAGTGAAAACAGTCATCATCAAGTGGAGAAAATATGGCACAACAGAGACATTACCAAGAACTGGACGTCCCTCCAAAATTGATGAAAAGACGAGACGAAAACTGGTAAGGGAGGCTTCCAAGAGGCCTACAGCATCATTAAAGGAACTGCAGGAATTTCTGGCAAGTACAGGCTCTGTGCTACATGTGACAACAATCTCCCGTATTCTTCATATGAATGGGCTATGGGGTAGGGTGGCAAGACGGAAGCCTTTTCTTACAAAGAAAAACATCCAAGCCCGGCTGAAGTTTGCAAAAACAAACATCAGGTCCCCCAAAAGCACGTGGAAAAATGTGTTATGTTCTGATGAAACCAAGGTTGAACTTCTTGGCCATAATTCCAAAAGGTATGTTTGGCGCAAAAACAACACTGCACATCACCCAAAGAACACCATACCCACAGTGAAGCATGGTGGTGGCAGCATCATGCTTTGGGGCTGTTTTTCTTCAGCTGGAACTGGGGCCTTAGTCAGGGTGGAGGGAATTATGAACAGTTCCAAATACCAGGCAATTTCGGCACAAAACCTTCAGGTGTCTGTTAGAAAGCTGAAGATGAAGAGGAAGTTCACCTTTCAGCACGACAACGACCCAAAGCACACATCCAAATCCACAAAAGCATGGCTTCACCAGAAGAAGATTAACATTTTGGAATGACCCAGCCAGAGCCCAGACCTGAAGCCAGTTGAACATATGTGGGGTGATCTGAAGAGGGCTATGCACAGGAGATGTCCTCGCAATCTGACAGATTTGGAGCGCTTTTGCAAAGATGAGTGGGCAATTATTGCCACGTCAAGATGTGCCATGCTAATAGACTCCTACCCAAAAAGACAGAGTGCTGTAATAAAATCAAAAGGTGCTTCAACAAAGTATTAGTTTAAGGGTGTGCACACTTATGCAACCAGGTTATAGATTTTTTATTTTTCCCCTTCAAAGATTTCAGTTTGTTTTTCAATTGAATTGTTAACATTATAGGTCACATTAAATGTGAAAAAAGTTCTGACGTGATTTGTCTTTGTCTCATTCTTTTACATCACGAGAACCTGGCATTTTAACAGGGGTGTGTAGACTTTTTATATCCACTGTATGCGGTTAAGAACAGGCCATTGTTGTTCCTTGTCCTGTTCGCACTGGTAACACTCCCATTCGGTCAACCTTTGTGGGGCGATTCATGCAGGATTTTAAACAGCTCTCTATTGATGGAATTGGTTTCTGTGCAACTGTCTGTGCGAAATGCGAGGAAGGTGTCTCGTTTGTTTTTTGAAAGTTGGGGAATTGAGCCCTTATGTCTCCTTGTGCAACCTCTATTATAGGTAGGGGAGATTCGGCCCGTGTGGGTAGTAGTGGGACATCCTCGGATTGAATTCCGGCGACATGGGGAGAGTGAATCTGTTGCGGATAGCTAACCGGGGCTATGAGGTTAAACGTTACGCATCTGTGTGGTGGGGCATGACCACTTGTTACTCTCAGAGGAGCTCGCAGATCTTGTCGGGCTAAATGTCCACCAATTTTAGAGGCTGTAAGATGGAGTAGGGGATACTCCTGTATATAATGGTTTTCGGATAATTGCTTGTTGTGGTCGACCTACGGTAGTAAATGCATTTTCCCTTTTTGGTATTCCCTGTGCACGAGGGTTCCGATTGGCTGCATTTTGTATTCCTTGGTGGAATATTTGATCTCGTTCACCGAGATTGTTGTTAACCTGGACGTTTTTTAAATTCGCCAGGTTTTGCTCTGTTTGGTGTACACTTGGGTGAACGCATTCATTGCGTCGCTAATGTGATTCTTTGGCGAGGCTCACTCTTTCGGCTTTTGCCTACGTGCCGAAATTGAAATTTTCCTTCCAGTGCTGTGCTGTTGGCTGGCACACATGGAGGTGTTCGCCTGATTACTTAGGATTCAATACAAGACTAATTTCCTAAATGTAATCCGAGTGATAAATTGGAAATTGTTACAATGATGCTTTCCTTATTTAGTAAAATATGGTCTCGTGGTTTTTCTTGCAGAAGGGTTAAAATATTGTGTTTTCTCTCCTTGTATGGAGTAGTAGAATGACGAACCACATGGCGATGGTCTTTAACGTTAAGGAAACACGCTGTTTTCCATGAAGACTGGATTTGCATCCAATATAGTCATAGCCTGCAACAGAGGGTAAAATAGCCAAAGCCTGTTTATTCCCCAAATAGCCAAAGCCTCTAAAATTAGATGTCCTATTTTAAATGTTGAATTGCGTTTGGTTAAGTAATGCAGTTTCACTTTGTTTGTATTTACAATAACTGGGATAATACTTGTGTTTTTAGACCAACGCCTGATACTCGTTAATGGAGTTTAAATTCTGAAATGGTACACTGACAAATGGACAAATGGGGTAGATTAATGTGACAGTGTTTAGAGATCTAGATTGAGTGTCCTTGGGATTACTCACTGATTGTACCTTGATTTTAGTGACATCATGCATCTGTTTTCTCTTAACATCGCCTTTCTTGAAAAAAGATTCTTACTTTCCACCCTGTTGTTTCTGTGTTGATAAGATAAGCTATTTTTTTTCAAACAGCTACGATATTAGATGAGTATGACAATAACTCTGAACCTTCAGTTAACGTAGGATATCAGCTAAGTTGAAAGCATGATGTCTCTTGCTACAGATAGTTTGAGGTCAATGTCAGATGTTATTGTGTGGAGACTTACATCATGAACATTTCACATGATCCACTTGAACTTTATGGCCTACCAGCAGTGGGTAAAGTCCTGGGCTCCAGGAAGGGTGGCAGACCCCCCTGGGATGGCCTCTACCAACCTTTCCCATTAAATCAAGGTAGCCTATTACTAAGGGTTAAATTCGAGTGTTCTGACTGGTCTCACCTGTGGTCATTTCTGCAATATGAGTATATTCAGTTTTGGAATAATTGAACATTAAGTGCAAGCAAAATATATTTTCATCTAAATAGCTTTCATGTTGGAATCTATGGTTTTACAACCAACTTGTAGTGAGGGTAGAGACCTAAAGACATCCCCCATTGTTAATAATTGGAACAATCTTGGTGTCGATGCATGAAATATGCATGAATGTTGTGACTTTGGTTTTGGCTGACCGCCACTATTTGGAATGACATGGACATCCATCAAAGTTGGGAAATTCCCTAAACTTTAGAAGGTTAATTGAGACATGCTGTTTGTGTTGTCACAACGTAGTTTGCCCATTGACTGTGACAATGCTAATTTTGGTTACGGTTCATATGCAAACTTGAGGGTTGTTTCACTGAGTAAGACACATTTGTCGATAAGTTATATGGGTTATAATTCCTTCACACACGCAACCGTGTGGCACATTTGTTGTTTTAGATTTTTGTTTGTGGATGTTGTGTTTTTATCATTTTCAAATTTTGTTTTTGCTGAATATCCAGTTTGTGACTCTTTACTGATTGAATATTAGATTCATCCCAACTATCGATTTTCTTTTTTTTCATGTCGATTCTGTGTGCTGCTTTCTCTCATGAGACATTTTATGACTTTATGACGTGAAAGCAGGGGGAATGTATGAAATGATTATCTATGATGAAAAAGAGTTGAACTGAGAGTTCAAAGCAAATTACATTGGTACTTAAAGAGTTACATGAAGAATTGGATTTTCCTGTTTGCATAGTTATAACAGAAACTTGGCATCTGTTAAAATTGGCATCTCTTAGTGTCCATTCACAGTATTTGTCTAATTTGTTTTTTTTGGAAATTGTTTGTTTGATGTAAAATCTAACATGGTTATGGTTGTGTAGAATACATCTTACCATTTTGATTTTTGTTTAGCTAAGAAAGAACTAATTTGTTGGGATGCATAGTTACTATGAGAATATGACTGTTCAGTTTGTTTGTTTGATATTTGATTAGAAGTAATCATATTAATCTCATGAATTATGGAATAAGTGGGTAAAAAGGTGCAGGGAGGACATTTTGTTATTCCTTACATATTTGCTAAGTTTTGTTATGTTTTAATTGAAACTGAGAAAGTAATACTGCATCAAGTTCTATTCTAGAAAACAAGTTGAGAAGTTTTACATAGTCTAAATTGTAAAGAGAGTTACAGAGCCCCTGGAGTGCACTACTCACTCACACAAACACCAGTGTGGTGGGGGGGGGGGGCTGCTTGAATTGGGTTTTTGACTCGTTTGAACTCCTTAGAGAAGAAACAGATTTACTGGTGACATTATCAAAATTGGTATTCTGATTTGGCTACACTGAATACTTTGTGTTCATTATTCTGGTTTTGACTTGAAGGAAACGGAAAATGTCAATTCCACGTTTATTTACATATTCAATGATTCTTCATTATTTTTATGGACATTTATATCTATGTATTTAATTTCTGTCCTGGTAGGCAATCATTGGAATATTAACGGTTAACAGATGTTTCTTTAAGGTGTGAATGCTGGGACAAAAAGGTTTGCTTGCTATTACCTAGCTGGCTTGTTTCTTGAGATAACACCACTCTGTCATATGAGATGGTGCCAGAACAGATTGGAATGTGTCCCTAATTGATAAGGGGTCTATTCTCCAAGACTAGGGTTTGTTATCTAGGTCAGTAAACCCCCCCCCCCCCACTCCAGGGTGAGCTCTGGGGGTCATGTTTTATGACAGGATTACAGTCTCTTTTATGTGTCAATGGATAGGAGGAAACTGACACTATGCAATATTTGGTGGAGTATTTAAAGCTTAAATAACAGTTATGTTATGTTATTTGAGCTTCAAGATGATATGAAATGTTTTGATTTGCAATATGGTATTTAATCATTTATGTGAATCAAAGGTGAATTTGATTGTAGTTCCAAGACAAAACAATCAGATGTAATTATATGTCAACTTAGATCTGTTTAGATGATGAACTGAGAATTGTTTATGGACTACTCTTTGAGAGTGGTACTTCGACGTAAGTAAACAATCTTAACTGATGATGAGTAATTGGAACAGTAATAGGTAATTGTGTTCTTCTGTTCTTGTTGTTTTGTTACTGGTTGGTTGTTAAACCAACTGTTGAAAAGTTGAAAACTGTGAAATTGTTATTTTTTCTACACTAGCAGAACAGAAACACCAGAAATGTTGTTTCTACTTTACTGTTGCCGTTTACAACTGTTCTAATCTATATAGGCAACGGAAGCAGAAAGACATTGGAAATACAGGTATACAAGCTTGTTGAGTGTTTGGTAGGACTGTCTTCTAATGCTTTAACAATAAGCAACAAACTAATGTAATGGACATTTTTCTGATTGTGTACTGTGCAGTTGCAACTAATCTTCTCAAGGAGAATTCACTGACAGGTACAGGACACTTGAAAGCCATTCAGCGATAAAGGACTGGTTGAAGCCCAGAGAGACTGAGTTTGGCTTAAAGGACAATTGTGAGGAGGGCTGAGTAAAGATGGATCTCACACACACACACACACACACACACAGCTGCAAGCGGATTCTACTCCCCGGGGTTCAGCGAGTATCCAGTAATGCCTGGTTCCTGACTGTTGGACTAATTCTGGTCCTGATGATTCTGCCAAGAGATGAAGAAGGCAACCTCCAACCAATGGGGGGGGGGGGGTTGACGCTGAAAGCTGAGAGAGGAGACTGGGGTCGACGCCACACGCTACAGCAGTGCTTCAGTGTTTAAAAATTAGGCACAGTGAATTGAAGTCACTGAGGGAAAAGGGAGTTTTTTTGTGCTAGTGATCATCACTTCCGACCCAGCCTGCAGCTATAGAGTTCTTACATAAAACTGGTCATCTTGGCATTCACAAAGGAGAGCACACAGATTCTCCTGACCTCCTGATAAAGCAGATAGAATGGAGACAACTATGTGCATTTGCACTATGAAGGAAAACACCTTGGAATATACATCTGACTTTTACGTTCTGTTACATCGGTTTGCCAAAAAATGGTTCATAACTGACTGTCTGACATTTGGAGGAGCAGAACATTTGTGATGACTTTGGAAGTACATCTTATTGGAACCACACGAGGACTTTGTACCAGTGATAAATTGAAAGATGTATTCACTGATTGGTGTTTACACACCCACGTGTCGATGCAACTTACCCCACACTGTCAGTATATATGTGTCACCTGAAATTATTTCCTTTGACCAGTGTTTTTAACATAACAGCTTTTGCTGTACTATGTTATAGTTCTGTGTAATGAAAATGTGTGGTCTTGGAGTTAATACGCAGGTAATGGTCTAGAACCATGTAAATGAGGATCCAGACATTTCAGATTTGTTCCGTTCTCTAATTATTAGGGTAATGATATCAACAGGGTCATGTTGTTACAGAGTACTCTTTTGTTGCAGTCTAAATCCTAATGAGTAAATTGTTTAATGATTGATACCAAGGGTTGATTTGGTATCAAGAGGATGGATTGTTATGGAAATTCTTGAACTAATGTACATTTGAGAAATGTCTGCTTTTCTATTACCTGGTATGTAACTCTTGTCTTTGTTTGTGACACACGTCTGCATAATATCAGAGGATTATTAGGTACTCTAACCATCTATTTATCTGCTTAAACCAATAAGGGTATCTGTCCTTTGTTCCTTAGGAATGTGGCCCTTGGGGGAAGTAGGGGCAATTGGCCCCTTTACACACAACAGTGAACACCTAGGGCAGGAAGGATAAGGTGGGGGGACAGCCCACCCTATGTCCACCCCACCATGTGGATCATTGTTATGCCTTTTGTGCATTTGGCTGTTGTGCCTCTCCTTTGTTTTGTTGTTTTTGCCAGCCTAAATTAAAAGTGAATGTCTTTCTACCACTCTGTGCATGTGTCCTGCCTCCTCCCCCGTGACAAAAAGGGTCCATCAGAGGCTATTTTGGGGAGTCAGGCCATTCTGTGTTTAAATGACATGACGTAAACCTCAGTAGCTACCATAAAATGTTATAGTTGAAATAAAAGTAGCTTCATGGATTAGATTATTCACAGTATTGGTTATCTGTATGTGTTTTTGTGTGTGTGACAGAAAGAAACATTACTGTTTTGATTGTATGCTTTCATAGATTCATGATATAGAAATGTTTTTAATACTTAATGCCAATTTGAAATGAACATATAATTATTATTGTTCAACTTATAATTAATGAAAATGTTAGTGCATTAAATAATAATTGACAGTCTTATTCCTTAAAGTCCCAGTGAAGAAAAATCTGTAGAATTACTTTCAAATGAGACAGTCTTTGTTAATGTTTAAAGAGAGTTCATTAAAGAAGTAGCAAATATAAATGTAACATTTTGTAACATCCAATTTAATTTAAGAGAGCCTTAAAACAATGTTCCTTTCAAATATTTTAGAAACTAAAAAATACTTTCTAAAACCAATCACCTATGTGAAATTAAAACAGATTGTATTGTGTACTACATAAGAGTGTAATACTTTAAACCAAATAATAATGCAGGGTTTGGGCTTGTGCAGATGTGTGGTTGAATATGCCTCTATATCATTTAAGAATCCACTGATGCTATTGCTCAGTTTTCCACAAATGACATTGTTGATGCAAAATGTCTTAACAAACTAATATCTATTATGATATTGACCAAATATGTAAAGGGATGTGATTTTGGGTTTGATTCATTTCTGAAGTGCTTTCGGGTACTGGGGTCTGATTTTGTTATATAAAAACGTATTATCCAAAATGTTGCACTGAATCTTGTAGGGCTCCCTAGTAAGTAAACAGATCACAGATCCCTGTGGGCTGGGTGGAAAGTTGTAGAAGAGCCTTGGTAAATGCTAAAGCTGTGCAAACACTGACCTTCCCCACATAAACACTCACTGGACAATTCTTGCACCTTACATATTTTGTAGTATATTTGTTTAGTAATTTATTAATGCTCAGTTTACTGTTTCTATGCTCAGTCCACTTCTTATTTGTTTTTATTTATTTTGTACACAATTGCTGCACCAATGGACCAGAACAAATTCCTAGTTTATTGTGAAACGTACTTTCTGAAAAAAACTCTTTCTGATACTGATAACTCCATCCCCACCCCTTAAGATGAACCAGCCCCTCCAGATCCTGGTGAAAGAAAGTGGGTTGTGTTATGGCTGGACTTGGAGCTGCTCCCTGGTTGAGTAGGATTATTTGCTGTTAAGGCATTCACAATAATGCTATTTCAATATGAAATTGATCACTCTTGGTGTTAAGAACATTACACAGCATGCTATAGCATCATACATACGGTTAACTAACAGATGGATATTACCGGGTGAATCTGAAAGAATGTATCTCAGTTTTATGTGTACATTAAAGAGGCACTTTCACACATTTTTTTTTAATTGGAATCCGGATATTTTGGCCCTAGTTATAGTGAAACACATCCAAGTAAACTCAGAGGAGTGCTGGGCAGTACCTCCTCAAAGGTTACTATAAAAGCAGTTGGTATCGCAGCAATTAACAAATATAGGCCCTACAGCACATTTTCTGTAGATTGCAGGTTCTTGCAGTGCCCACACGTACATCTTATGTAAAATAAATAACAGAGTTTGTATACTACAGGGAAATTGAGTGCTTGGGTGTGTGACTACAGTTCACTTACTAATATTATTATGGACATGTAGCCTAAGGACACCTCTATCTCCATCTCTCTATCTTCTCTTCCATTGCCACAGCTCCACCCTCAGCTCCATCCATGTCAGGTTGGACTGGAGCCGGTGACAACAATTCAAATTGATACGGCTGTAGGCTGGCTTGGTCTTGGTCATCTGTTGAAATGGGGGATTCTGGTGGGGAGTCCTCAAAGTCCTCCCAAAATTGTATTGTAGGGACTCGCTACCACTCTCTATCTTTTAGCCTAGTCAACTGAGCAGCGAGTGAAATGGGTGGTTTTCCTGTAGTGTAGTCAAAAATGGCAAACGACCGACTGTCTTTAAATTACGGGAATGGCCACGTACAGCTTTGTTACTTGAATAGTAATATCATTGCTACAACTTCTTGTTGTATTCACATGGAAGTTATCATCAATAAGAAAAAGTAAAAAATAAAGTATGCTGTTATTGTACTTTTTCAAGTATCTTTTACTTAATTTGCTAAAAATGACACTCCCTAAGCGGACACAAGTTGTTTACTTCGGAAGAGACTATTTCTATTCTTGTTTGCGGTACAAAGATAATCTCTTTGCACTTGGAAAGAGGTACTGATGTTGAGGTGAGTAAAAATCAACAGTGGATATACAGACGGGTGACAAATCTAAGGAAAAATACAACAAAGTGTCTCAGTAAAGTGTTGGGCCACGAGCTGCCAGAACAGCTTCAATGCACCTTGGAAGATTGTATGGACCTCTTGAACTCTACTGGAGGGATGGAACACCAGTCTTTCAAAATAAATGTCCTCATTTGGTGTTTTGATGGTGGTGGGGAGCGCTGTCTAACACGCCAGTCCAAAATCTCCCATAGGTGTTTTTGGACACAGTGACTATGATGGTTCACTTTCATGTTAATCAAACCATTCAGTGGCCCCTCGTGCCCTGTGGACATTGTCATCCTGGAAGGGACCCAATAATTAATCCTCTTTCAAGGTTACTTAAATCTTTTGGTCTTGATCCAAAATGTTGTTCCTCCAATTATTTATTCAGGTTTTTCCTTTAATTTGTTATTCAGGTTTTTTAATGTGCATGTTTGATGTTTTCCATCTTTGATGCATTGAAACATAGGTAAAGAAATATATCTCAGATTGGCATGAGTAACTCTGACATGATCACACATGTCACGTTAGGTAGTAGGACCCAGAGGTTCAGGAACTAACCGACTTTAATAGTATGATTCAGGAACATAACATGATGCATGGAACACATGACATCCAAACACTGGCAGACAATGAACACTAGGGCAGGAACTTAAATAGGAACTTAACAAGGGGTTAAAACATGCTGTGTCTGGCGGTCCGGCAGTCTCCTCCAACATAGACCTCCGCTGTGTCCTTGTGGGGTCTGTGAGAGTTTGGATGGCATGTGTTCAATGCATCATGTAATTCCCTAAGACTTTATTGGTTCACTTTAGTCTCATTTCCACTCACCAATCTCAATGTCTCCACTCTTTATCTGAACCTCCAAGCTGAACTGCCTGGAGCCCCACCCTCACATTTCAACTCAAACACCCCATAACCCACCCACCATGTCATCTATATTCCAGTAATCAAACACCCCATAACCCACCCACCATGTCATCTATATTCCAGTAATCAAACACCCCATAACCCACCCACCATGTCATCTATATTCTAGTAATCAAACAAATACCCCTCCCTCCCACCAACATGACCACTGAGTTAAAGAAAAATAACATCAACATTAAAAAGATGAACAAAGAGAACCACATACCGTGGTTCATTCATACACAAAAACTAAAACCAATTCAAATGTGTCTTGACCCAATAGATCTCCCAATAGGTCTCCAACACCAATGTCAAATTGTGTGTTTCAGCCTCCTAGAACACGACCTAACGGATCAGGTGGATTGCCAGGAAGAGTGTCTGGAGTTGAGGACAAACCAGCCCTCAACCAGCATAACACGTTGTTCACATCCATAATTGTACTGAAAAATGAAAACATGTTCTGGAAACCTAGTCCTGGACTTTTGCTTGCAATCTAACATTGTCAGCTTGCAGTACAAAGCATCGGTCAGAAATAAAATTGATATATGATTAATATCTAGTATAAAAGATATTCGTCTGATGGATTATTATTGTCTACATTTACTGAATTATGGTGAATGGAGAAAAGACCAGAGTCTTATTTGCATGGTGATGACGGTTGACAGCACATGATTCAGTGGTCTGGGAGTGTTTATAACCCTGTGAGTTTAACACTTTATGACTGAGAGCTGTCCTTCATGACAACTGAACCCACAACAACCATGACATTTATAATCATCTTCATCTGGACACTTGGATTCTGCTTCAAGGGTAAGATTTATTTTTTCTGGGTTGCAGATAAGGTAAGACCACTAACATGCTGTTGGTACCATAGATATTGTCATCATTTCAACAACCCCCATTTTTAAATGCCTGCACAAGCATACCCAGACACTCAACAAACAACTCCTAGAAACGCGTAAATAGGCATGACAAGTTAGACTGTGCTGACACCACACAACAATCCACACCTATGGAAGGCCAGACGGCACACAGGCTCTAGAGAGAACCATGACCCACAGTTGGACCTCTGTTTCCCTTAGTCTGGCTCTCAACTCCAACTTCTCTTCCTAGGCCTGGTGAGCATAGTTGTCTTAATGCTCTGATGGTACAGAACACTGTCAGTAAGTGTGCAAGTATGTGCTTCAAGCATGTATGATGTGGCCAGATGTGTGACTGTGCCTGTCGTATGTTGTCCCAGTATCACAGTTAGCATCTTTGGCTAACCAGCCCTACTCACTGGCCACACTTCAGGACTCATAATGGGAAGGGTTGGAGGATGAACCATTTTTAAAGTGATTCTGTCACTCAAGTCAATTGAGTGAATTGGCCCACCACACTACCATGCCCAGACATCCCCCAGAGTATGGGCCCCAGCAACGACCAGACAACAGTGTCATGCCCATACATCTCCCAGAGTATGGGCCCCAGCAATGACCAGACAACAGTGTCATGGCCAGACATTCCCCACAGTATGGGCCCCAGCAATGACCAGACAAAAATGTCATGGCCAGACATCCCCCATAGTATGGGCCCCAGCAATGACCAGACAACAGTGTCATGGCCAGCGACAATCAAAGTTCTATATTACTACCATTGCACATATTCGTACATCTATTCTTACATACAGTTAGGCCCGGAAATATTTGGACACTGATACAACTTTCATAACTTTGGCTCTGTACGTGTCATGATCCATGGAGGAAGACAGAGGCAAGCACAGAGTTGAAGGGGTGTTTAATGAAAACAAAAGGGAAAAAACAAAACCAGAGTGCCGTGCACTACAAAATATGACAAGGAGCCAGGAACACAAAACATGACATGAACAAGCACAATGACCGACAAGGACAGGGAGAAAATGGCTGAACTAAATACACAGACTAACAAGGAGAACAGAAACAGGTGGGGGCTAAACACAGGTGAAAGGAATAGACTGATTAACTGAAACGAGAAAAGGAAAGACCAAACAAGGACATGACAAGCCAAGGACACACGAAGAGGAATGGTCCAATCAGGCTGGGACTGTTACAGTACGCCACCACAATGGATTTCAAATGAAACAACTGAGATGCAATTGAAGTGCAGACTTTCAGCTTTAAATCAAGGAGTTGAACAAAAATATTGTATGAAACGTTTAGGAATTACAACCATTTCATGCACAGTCCCCTTATATGAGGGGCTAAAATGTAATTGGAAAAATTAACACAATCATAAATAAAATGTTAATTTTTAATACTTTCTCGAGAATCCTTTGCAGGCAGTGACCGCATGGTCACGCATGGACATCACCAAATGCCGGGTTTCCTCCTTTGTGATGCTTTGCCAGGCCTTTACTGCAAATGTCTTTAGTTGTTGTTTATTCGTGGGTTTTTCTGCCACATGTTTTGTCTTCAGCAAGTGAAATGCTCAATCGGGTTGAGATGAGGTGATTGACTCGGCCACTGCAGAATATTCCACTTCTTTGCCTTAAATAACTCCTGGGTTGCTTTCACACTATGTTTTGTGTCGTTGTCCACCTGTAAAGTGAAGTGCCGTCCAATCAACTTGAATTTTCTGAATCTGAGCAGACAGCATATCCCTATACACTTCAGAATTCATCCGGCTGCTTCTGTCTTCTGTCACATCATCAATAAACACTAGTGACCCAGTGCCATTGGAAGCCATGCATGTCCATGCCATCACACTGCTTCCACCATGTTTTACAGAGGACGTGGTGTGCTTTGGATCATGAGCCGCTCCGGCCTTCTTCATTTGTTTTTCTTCCCATCATTCTGGTACAGCTTGATCTTAGTTTCATCTGTCCAAAGAATGCTGTTCCAGAACTGGGCTGTCTTTTTAAGATGTTTTTTGGCAAAGTCTAATCTGGCCTTTCAATTCTTGAGGCTTATGAATGGTTTGCACCTTGTGGTGAACCCTCTGTATTTACCATGGAAAGGATCCTACGATCACTGTTGTCTTCCATGGACGTCCTGGCCTTTTTGTGTTGCAGAGCTCACCAGTGTGTTCTTTTTATCTCAGAATGTACCAAACTGTTGATTTGGCCGCTCCTATTGTTCCTGCTATCTCTCTGATGGATTTTTTTGCAGCCTAAGGAAAGCCTGATTCACTTACATTGAAAGCTCCTTTGACCGCATGCTGTGGGTTCACAGCAACAGCTTCCAAATGCGAGTGCCATACCTGGAATCAACTCCTGACCTTTAACCTGCTTGTTTGATGAAGAAATAATGAAGAAATAGCCCACCTGTCCTTTCAACAGCTTTTGAGTCAATTGTCCAAGTAAATCTGAGACTGCACTTTAAGCCTATATTTATTATTTAACTGTAACTTGAATATATTTTGGCAGACAGTCAAAATAACAAAACTCATGTCAGTGTCCAATTATTTCCAGACCTAACTATACATACACACATACTGGATTGAACACATTTCCTGAAAGTTTTTAGTCCCTACCTAGGTTGCAACATACCAGAAAAGAAGCAAAGATTAATTCTGTTTTGGAAGAACTGTGCTCTATTCATAACACTGAGTCATTAAAGCCATTACAACTTCTCTGCTTAAATGCTGTTCTGAAAAAAAAGTATGTTTTAGTGTGCCTTCCTACAGGCTATGGTAACAGTTTCATTTATCAAAATTGGCCGACAGTCTGCGATTTTTTGAAATTGAAAACGGACAGGCCAATGGTACTAGTGGTTACTCCCCTTATTTTCAATAATCAAGGATCAGGTTTGTGTTCTGAATGCAAAAAAGCAATCACAGCAGCATTTGCAGGTCAAAATGAGACGGAAGACATTTGTTAGATGAAAATCTTTTGGTACATCTGGGGGTTGAGACTGCTGCTCCACCTATTTTCATTCATTATAGAATTAGTCTTTTCCCCTCACAAGAGAGCTAATTCTTAGGTCTCTTTAGGACTACCAGGTGTCCAATTATCTGTTACAAACATGTATTTATAATGCTAATGTCTTGATATGTTTGTATTTGCGAACGTAAAACTAACAGCATATTCCGTGTTTGGGTAGACCTCCGTTGCCAGTTGTTCAAACAACTGTTCAATTGAACGATAAATCTGACCGAGTCAGTCGTTCATGAGCCTTTTTACTCAGGCAAAGGCAGCGGCTCTGCTTGTTTTCATCTGTTTTTTTGATGACATCAGTAATCAACTAACTATATTTATTATTATAGTCTGCATTCACTTAACAGTTATAAACATGTCTTTATGATGTTCCTGACTTGATCTTTTTTCACTCCGAATGTAAATAGACGTTGATTGCATAACTGAGCTGGAGGACCGGGTATGTAGCAAGTGATGTTGTAGAAATCCACTGTCAAACGTTCGAATGAACGATACAATTAAACGAGTCATTAGAAAAAAGGACTTGTGAGTCCAGAGTCACTACAAAGATTTGTTCAAATCAAATGAACCGTTCGCGAACTACACATCACTAGTGTGTAATCCAGTCGCAATAACGACGATTTACCTAGGAAAAGGGAAATCAGTCTTTGTTTCTCAATTTACTATACTCCTACTTTACTATACTAACAGATGTGAGTCTGGGATTCTAGATTTAGTGGCAGTGGTGATTATAGTGACTTTACGCTGAACATCAGTAGAGTCCAGACTGAAGATACAGGAGATTACTATGGTCAGAGTGAACACTATCCCAAAAGTGTCTAGGTGTTCACAGTGATACAGAGCCATACAAAAACCTCCCTCAGTCAGACTGCACAGTGACTGAACTGTTACAGCTGGGACCTACTGCAGGTGTTGAGGGGGAAGAGACAGTGACATGGAACACTGGTCAGTAGAGGTCAATTTAAAATAAAATTAGAAAACATTATTCAGATCATATTTTCTCCATCATCATTGTAGTCATTATTATATAAATATCTTGTAATTTTGCTGACGCTCTTATTCAGTTTTTAACAATTTGTTAGTTATTTTAATCAATTAAATATATTTTTGTAACAACAGTAGGGGATGATGTGGTCATATGAGGGCCAGATTGGCCATATAGCCATGACACCAGGATTAACACCCCTACTCTTAGGATAAATGCTGAAAGATACTCTCCCATGACAAAGTGAGTGCCCAAGCAGGCCAATGTCTTCTTCAGTGCCCTTGGGTTTTGGGATTTTATCTTTATACCAGAGATAGGAGTGCCCTTTACTGGCCCTCCAACTCTACTTTCAGCAGCATCTCATCTTCCATCCAGGGACCAACTAGGACTGACTCTGTTTAGCTTCATATAAAAACCAGGGGGGTATTCCATCAAGGCAGATAACGGAAAATCCAGGTTTATTTCGACAAGTCTGGCTAATGAGAGTGAGAGTTCCGTTCCAATTTAGCTTTGCTTGATTTAGCTTTGTTTCAAAGAATGTCCAACAGGCGGAAACAGTACCCCAAAAAAACGCTACGTGTATTTTCTCGCTCACGTCACTTTTGTGCTGTCTGTGTTCGGAAACATAAATTCAGACTTTTTTCTGTCATTGTGACCAAGCATGAATTGACATGTTCAGTTGAGTTCCAAAGAACATGTCAATAAAAATAAACAAGTTAAGAAAAGCATGTCTTACCACTTTCACTGTCTGCAAAAGCCAATAGTTAATTGACATAGGCCTAGACTATGGCTGAATCTCAAATCGCATACTACCGTAAGTACAGTACATACTTCGCGGATGATGGTAAAGTACATACTGTTTAGTATATCGTAAGCTAGTATGCCAGTATTGGGACTGATTGGGACCTACATTGTCATAATTTGGTGTCTCAACATTACATTTTGTCGCGCATTAACAATACGCCAAGTTTGAGTATTTTGCTTGAATACTGTATCATTGTGTTAAACTGACTAACATTTCTTATGAAGTTTACTTCCACCACAAATAGCATCCAGGAACTGTATGGCTTTTGCCACTGGCCGTTTTAAAAGCTTATAAGCCAGTAATACTAGTATTTTACCGCTTGGAATAGTCATGAGAATTGAGCAATTGCTAGCGAGACTGAAGACAAACTTTACACTGCCAAAATATTTCATTTCAGGGCACAACTATGTTTGACACTGATGCAGTAACTATCAATATAAGTGACAATAACTGACTGTTTCGTCCAGTGAAAAGACGAGAGAATCATGAAAACTCCTTCTCTTTCACTGCACAAGTAGTTGTGGTCTACATTACCCCAACAAGCATGAATGTTTGCATACTTCGAAAATCCACCAGAAATAGTAGACCATTGGCATACTATTTTCAGCATACAATGGTTTGAGACATACTAATCTTCTCGCATACTAATCTGGCATACTATATAGTATGCAAGTACACGATTTGAGATTTAGCCTATATAAACAGTGCATCTAAATACCAGCCAGTTGCAACCAAATATGGCATGTCTGTTCCTCAACAACCCTGTGGATGAAGGTGCTCAGATTTTACACAAAGCATTTACACCACCAGCCCCAAGGGTCTTCAGAGACAGAAGTTCTCCACTGGGCTTCCCTGATGACTATCTGTGGGAGAGGTACAGGTTCAGTAGGTCCAGCAAAGTTTACCTATGCAGTCTGCTGGAACCACACATAAGGAAGCACACTCAACGTAGCCAAGCCTTGACCACTGTTGAGTCTGTCTGCATACTGTTGCTCAGCGTTTATTTGCATGTGGGACATTCCTGTACAGTGTTGGTGATTGTTACGAACCCTGTGGCTCTAGTAGTCTAGGGTGGATGGTACAGAGACCCGTAACATAAGCCTCATGCAAATTAGTGTAGTGTAAATGAACAGTGAGAACAAACGACACAGACAACCAAAGCTACCATCAAACATAAAACGTTTATTATAAACACACGGTAAAGGGGGGTAGGGAAAAGGGGCTGAGCTGGACCCAAGAAATGAAATAATATAGTCAAAACACCCCTAAACTGAACTTGCCTGCCTCAAGAACCGCTTAGCTGACTACTAACCAATACAAAAATACAGTGGGTGGTCTGCTCAGTTCTAACTAGTGTTTTTAGACAAACTTTTCCTACGGGTTGTGTATGCCCAAGGGCGACTTGCTAAAAACGCCCTTTTCCCAGGGACACAGGGACAAACAAAAACACACAGGTTGAACGAGGACTAAATAGCACACAGCAAACAATTGACTGGACAACACCAAACAAAACACCACAGCAATACATACTCACATGAAACAGGACGTAGTGAGATGTATGTCCTAAACTAAGTGATGTATGAATTAACAAAGTGTCTGTCTGTCAAAAAAGGTATGTATCTCAAGAATGTCTAGGTCCATGTGGGGTAAATAAAAAGAGTCTCTCTGGGAGATGCAACTGACTGGGTTTTTAAACAAGGGGTGTGTGATGCGCTTGGGTAATGGAAAAAGGAATTAGGAGGGTTGTCCACTGATTGGTCCACCTCAGCAGTCAGGCGCTGCACTCATGACTGCCAGGTGAGAAACACCAACGAGCATAATCAGGAACATAAGGGACACCTGGGGAAAAGTCAGGAGGGGAAAAAACACAAACGCGCATACAGGGTACCTGCATGCGTAACACTCCCACCGTTAAAAGAGCAAACCTACTATGGTTTGTGACACAAGACATAAAAAGTATACAGCACACCATTCAACGTGCAAAGGCATCCACACAGGATAGAAAATAAATCATACATCTCTAAACACGAGACAAAGCATCTGCCAGTACATTATCAGAACCCTTTTTGTGATGGATCTCCAAATTATAATTTTGCACAACAAGTGCCCAACGCATAAGGCGTTGGTTCTGGTTGTACATACGGTGGAGAAAAACTAAGGGGTTATGGTCCGCATACACTATCACGGGGAGTGCGCTGGAACCAACATAGACTTCGAAGTACTGCAGAGCTAACAACAAAGCAAGAGCTTCTTGTTCAATGGTTGAGTAGTTAGTCTGACATTTGTTAAATTTTTGAGAGAAATAGCAGAAAGTATGGTCTACTCCACATTGGTCTGCCTGCAGCAGAACAGCACCAGCACCTCTGGCACTGGCATCTACCTCTAGTTTAAAGGGTTGCTCGAAATCCGGAGCAGCAAGAACAGGGGTACTACACAGGAGTGCTTTGGCAGTGTTGAAAGCTGCTTCACAATCTGTAGACCATACAAATGTTCTCGCCGGACTGAGCAAATCCGTGAGCGGAGCGACTACCGCAGAGAAGTTCTTACAGAAGCTACGGTAGTAGCCAACCATTCCTAAAAAACGGCGTAGCTCTCGTCTGGTAGTAGGTGTAGGGAAGGTAGCAATAGCAGAGACCTTGGCATCAACAGGGCGCACCTGACCCTGGCCAACCTGTTTGCCAAGATAAGTAACCGTGGCTTTCCCAAACTCACACTTTGCCAGGTTTAGGGTAAGAGAAGCGGCTGCTAGACGTTCACACACTATCCCTAGTGTATGGACATGATCTGTCCACTCTGTTGAACAGACCATC
>JACXGI010005821.1:0-35138 GCA_016801175.1 Esox masquinongy
AACAGTCTAGACCACTGAAGAACAAAACAACAGGTTAGACCACTGGAGAACAGAACACTAATTTAGATAACTGACTGAACACCTGGAACACATAGATACACTGGGCTCCAAAGCTTACCCATGAAAGCAAAATCCTATGTTGTAAAGTCTGTTCTGTGTTGTGGTTTCAAAAGGACTGTATTTAGATATTGATTTGATTTTTGATTCATAAACCTCAACTTGAGTGGCTTCAGTAAACACAAATCCAACACGCAGTGCACGTTTTACAGCTGAGGTTTAAGAGCTGCCAAAAGAGTCACCAATAAGCGACTGAGACTGTTTGGGTGGTATATATGAGACACTGTAGGAAAGGCAGTGTCTATGTTGATATTTTTCTCTAACAAGACCACGTAGATTAGCTGGTGAGGGGGGAATGACTCCTCATTGTCTTGGCTGCTCATAGATGTTCCAGGCTGTAGCGTTTGAAGCATCATGTGCAGTGTGTTGAAATGCAGGAAGAGATGTTTTATTGCATGACCTTCTCCGCAGACATTCCCATTTCCCCTCCTATATCACTCCTTAGTTTCTTACCCTCTCTACCTCACCCTCCAACCCCCTAGGCTGTTGGTTGGCGGTTTGCAGAAACGTACACACAGCCACTTCGAGGCAGTAATGAGGTGTGTCATGTTCAGAGTAGCAGCCAGCTGGCCTGCTTTGGTCTGGACCTCAGTGCAAAGGAGAAGGTCTGTACGAAACTGAGCCGAGGGGGGCAGGGTGGCCTGTGGGGCCAAGAGGAAAACAAATTCATTGATATTCCTTTACTACTACTACTACAAAAAATACCAAAATAAATCTGACTGCGGTCTGTTTGCACCTGACAGGTGTATGAATGGAGAGAGATGATAGTTTGGCTAAGCCCTCCATGGGCACATCCCTTGAACGGGTCTCGGTTTGGTCTCTGTAACTAGAGAGTAAGGAACCATGGGGGGCTGGCATGAGGCACATTCAACTGAGCTAGATACACATCTCCCATGTCTTAGATCTGGGGCTGGCAACTCAGGATGGCAACTCAACCGGCTCTGTCCCTGCTCCTTCTATTTGGGGGGTGGAGTCTTTAGCACCTTTCCTGCAAAGACAAAAAACAGCCAGTTTGAACAATCACCACCCACTGAGAAAAATCATTTGAAAGACGTCTTTTCAACGTCCTTTGCTCAGTGGGTAGCCTCTTCCCCCTAGACATACGGGAGTAAGCACTACTGCCAGAATTCTTCCGAGCCTACCAGAGAGTTAGGGTGAAGCTTTTACCAAGTCACCACTTAACAATCCCTCTCAGATCTCCTCAAGTGTTTAGACCGTGAAGGGTAGCTGCTAGGTTATTATGCAAGCTTGGTCTGTCACTCATCACTCATTCGAGTGCTGTCTAACGTGTTAATACCTGTCAAATCCTTGCTTCCTTTGTCCTTGGGAGAATCTCAATTGGATTTCGTGGATTCGGTCTATCTCCTTTGACCTTATATAATGGATTTTGAAAGAGAGACAAGAAGAGAGGATGTTAGGAATCAAGAAAATGCATCTGAGATTGTCATATCTTTTTTGTCATTTAGGATCGTTTAGCATGGATATAAATTATAGAGAAGATGACAAACAGATCTGGCTATTAGACGTTGAAGAACATGCCGTGGTTTTCAACCGGCCCAGACTTTCACCAGTTTTCCATGTAGTTTCTTTGATAATGTGATAATCTGTGATAATCCCTCTCTCATCAAGTATTACATCTCACTCCACCCAACTGCCCATGGTGCTAGAGAGACTGAGGGATCTATACCTAAACTCCCAGTGATCTATGTAACGGGGCATATGGTAGGTTGCGAGGGTCAGGTGGTTGTCCACATCACCTTCTCCTTGCACAGAACCACATCCATCTCATATGTCCTATGGAGATAAAGTTCTTTAGAGTGTGTTGTTTATGAAGTTGTCATGATCCTCTGTTCGGGAAAGATGTCAGAGAGTCATAGAACAGCCTAGCTGGAGAGTCACATACCAGCCCAACTGGAGAGTCACATACCATCCTAGCCAAGCTGCTCTCTTTCATCTTGCAACGTTTAGGACAATTCTTCTCACACAGAAAGCCTAGTTCCGCTAGCTAAGGTTTTTCAATGATCAATAAATCAGTTTTACACTATTTTAGCAAAAAAAAGGTCAACAATTGATTGTTGCAAAAATGAAAGGTTGTTGTCATTCTGTGTTCCTAATAACTGTAACCATATTTTCCCCCTAGTGTCAGCATTTCAACCGCAGGCACACCAAGCCATTCCCAATGTCAGCAGGTTGCAGGTTTGAAAATAATTTAGACTTTGGACACTAAAGAGTTGAATGTTCTGTAGTGATTACCAAAGTGACTGTTAACATTATATTGTCGGGAGGACAATCCATTTAATCACCTGATTACAGAGAGCTGATTCCCCTGAAAGTTACGAGCCCATGATACTGATAATATTGGGCCAGACAGAGAGGTTGTCCTGCCTTTCTCCCCACTGTGCTGTGCAAATACCTCCTCCTGTCCTCATGCGGATCTCCATTACAACTCTGCGTCCTTGACTGCTTCGGTATGATTATGAGGCACTCCAGACAGCCATCAAATCTTCAGGTCTCTGGCCCATACTAACACTTATCTGACTCCTGCTCTCCTGGAGGAGAAATTGAAATCTCATTATCCTCACTGGCTGCGCACAGAGATTGACATTGCTTCATGTCACCCGACGCTGGGAAAAAGATGAACAGCACAGATTGTTCAAATTGTACGTCAAACCTTTCTCAGGCCGAGCGGCGCTCCCTTACTTTTTTTTTAAATTTAAGAATATACAGAGCTGGTTAAAATTCATTGGACCTCAATCCAACAAACATGCATAGGTTTGGCTGCTGACTCCCTGGAACAGACATTGAGCCATCAGTTAGTGCCAGGAGGCATTCTTTGAAAGTAAAATTAAAATTACTCTCATCACAATCTTTTGTGTACACAAAAAAGTCTTGAATCCTATTCCTGTCACTTGCTATTCCAAATAAAGGATTATCATATCTCAAAAAGGGGTTTGTTTGATAGCCTGAAGTTGTATCAAGGTTGAAGGTTGAAGACTTTAGCCAGAGGAACATTTAAGGTTTTCAAGAAATGTTATTGTTTCTTGAAAAATATATGCCTACTTTGGAATTTGATGCCAGCAACATGTTTCAAAAAAGCTGGGACAGGGGGCAACAAAAGACTGGAAAAGTTATGTATTGCTTCAAAAAAAAACCTGGTGGAACATCTCACAACTGATTAGGTGAAATGGCAACAAGTCAGTAACATGATTGGTTCTGATAAGAGCATCCCAGGAGTCTTTCAGAAGTAAAGATGGGGAGGGGTTCACTACTCTGAAAGACTGCAGGCAAATAGTGCAACAATTGAAGAATAACATTTCTTAACATGAAAATGCAAAGAGTTTGGGGATCTCATCATCTACAGTACATAATATCATTAAAATATTCAGAGAATTCTGAGAAATCTTGAAAAGGACAAGGCCAAAAACTCATATTGGATGGCCGTGATCTTCGGGCCCTCAGGCAGCACTGCAAAGTTGAAGATAGTCTTTTATTTATCAAATGCACCGAATAACATAGCATCATTCTGAACAATGAAATTCCTTTGACATGGCACATGACATCTATGCATTAAAAACAGACACGATTCTGTAGTGGACATCACTGCATGGGCACAGGAACACTTCTGAAAACCAATGTCTGTGAACACAGTTTGTCACTGCATCCACAAATGCAAGTTAAAACTCTACCATGCAAAGAAGAAAGCATATAAAAACAAGATCCAGAAACGCATCCGCCTTTGGGCCTAAGCTCATTTAAGATGGACTGAGGCGAAGTGGAAAACTGACTTGTGGTCTGACAAATCAAAATTTGAAATTTTGTCAATCATGGATGCTTTGTCCTCTGGACTAAAGAGGAGAGGGACCATCTGGCTTGTTATCAATAAACAGTTCAAAAGCCAGCATCCGTGATGGTATTGGGGTGCATTAGTACACATGGCATGGGTGACTTGCACATCTGGGAAGGCACCATTAATGCTGAATGGTGAACAATATATACAGGTTTTGGAGCAACTTATACTGCCATTCAGACAACGTCTTTTTCAGGGAAGGCCTTGCTTATTTCAGCAAGACAATGTCGAACCACATTATGCACGTATTACAACAGCATGGCTCCGTAGTAGGAGGCCGGGTGCTAAACTGGCCTGCCTGCTGTCCAGACCTGTCACCCATTGAAAACATTTGGCACATTATGAAACGGAAAATACAACAGAGGAGACCCCGAACTGTTGAGCAGCTGAAATCCTATATCAAGCAAAAATGGGAATACATTTCACTAAAAAAACTACAGCAACTGGTCTCCTCAGTTCCCAAACGCTTACAGGGTATTGATAAAAGAAGAGGAGATGCAACACAGTGGTAAACATGCCCCTGTCCCAACTTTTTTGAAACGTGTTGCTGGCATCAAATTCAAAATGGCCATGTATTTTTCCAAAAACAATACAATTTCTCGGTTTCAACATCCATATGTTGATAAACAACTGTTTGCTAAGGTTAGGGATAGGGTTTGAATATAGTTAAAATGGTACTGATAGCGCTACAGAGTTATCTACTGACATCAACACTTGGAACTCTCAAAAGAAGGTTTTACCCCAAGAAATATATGTAATATGCAGCAATTTTGATCTGCCACCTGAATAACATTTTAACTACATCATTGCAAAAAGCCAAAAAATAGATGGAGAGAATGAGGATTCTAAACATTACATTTCTCATTAAAACAAAACAGGGAATGCTCTATTGCTGAGGATAAACCGATATCAAATAGATGGAGGGCGTACAAAGCCAATAACTTGAATTGCATTGATTTAGACCAGTGGAATGATGCCCAACTCATTGGAGAACGTATTATGTAGTGCAGGCTTTGGCAGTGCCTATCAATAATGATCTGCTGTAGATTAATCATAGCCTTCTGTAGCCTTTGAAGCCCTTCCCTTGTATTTCCAATCTCATAAATGTGACTCTTTGATATTGGCAATTGACTAAACAGTCAGGGAAACCGTTTTTTAATCTGACCATTCAGAATAAATGAATCACCAAGCACGTGTAATGATGTCATACACAACCATACTTCCAAGTGAAGCATAATGAGCTCCTATGTGCACCATACATGAATTAAGTAGCAATTATCTGGGAAATTGATAATTGGCCTTATGTAACAGCCTTGGTAAAGAGTTCTAGATGGATGAGATTTATGCTTTCTTTAAGGGATATGTCAGTTTACACACAAGCTCCAACTGAGATTTGTCTACCACATTTTAACCAACCCCTCCAAATTGGAAAGGTGCAGTGAGCTGTCAAGGTGAGCACCCGAGGAAACAATAATGGTTAACTTGCTTACTCGGGAACAGAACAACAGATTTTTATTTTTTTTTACTGGTCAAATGCTCTAACTGCTCGTCCACATGCTGCTTGTCTATTCCTATCACAAACCCAAACCCAAACACTGAGCAGGTCCCTCTCTGCTCTTCTACTCTACATGGTTGTTGCTCCCTCTCTGCCAACCTCAGAGAGAAGTCAATCTCAGTGGTCACGGATCTGAATTAAGAGGTTTTTTTCTTAATTAACATTCCCTATCTACCACACCTGCCCACACAATACTGGTAGACGAAACAAATGTTTTTGCCTTTGTCAGCCTCTCGCAAAGGTCTGCATGCCTTGGAACTGCATACAATGTGTTAAACACAGCTAACCTGAGTGTGTGTGTGTGTGTGTTTTGTCAGGGGGGAGTGGGTGGGTGGTAGACACATAGTCCTTATTTAGTCATTATCCTCCCCCCACCCACAAACACTTCACAGCCCCACTGATGCAAACTGACACCTGAAATGCAGCTAATTGAAAGGCCCACCAGTGCTTAATTCTGTCTGACAACATATCCATTTTTATTTTTCCCCTCCTCCCTTCATACACCAAAATGTTCATAAACTCTGTACAAAATCTCCACCTGAAAGTGATTCACTGAGGTATTTAAAGATCAAACGCCCTTTGGCTTGCCATCACAGCGAAACGACTTCCAGACCGATACGATAACTCCAATGCAGTAGATAGTTGTCCTGTTTCAGGCACAGATAATTGGATGTGCAAATGTGATGCTCCAGAATTATCTCCTTTGATGTCAGTAACCCAGTGAGTCGGGAAGAGCTACTCGGGTATATTTGTACATTGTACTCTTAACACACAACAGTGGCTCGCCTGACGTGGACATCACAGGACTGTGGAGGGATTGTATTCTACACGCAAGAGGCCCGATGGCCCAGCACCTCTCCCTTATTGCTGTCACTCTGTCATCCACTGCTGTGTGCTGTAATCCTCCTATAGACTGGCTCAGCCAGATCACTGAATTAATAGTACTCTCTGAGGGCTTCTGCCACTACCTCTCACAAATGAGCTTTGACAAAGTCCCCTCTAATTATATAAGCATTTCCCACATCTCCACTCTTCCAGGCACCATCAGCATAACTCCCGTCTGTCTGAGGTGCCCTTTAGCTCCTATCGTTGCCTCAGCCACCGAGCCCCACCCGGTCCCCTTTGCCTGGAAATCAAATACACCTAATGGGGAGAGGAAACATTATGGCTGTAATCGAACCTGGGGCAGGATAAGAGCGTATCCGTTCGTGGCCCATGCAGACGTATCAGTACTGAAAGGGACGCGGGACGGTGGAACAGCAGTTCATAATCCGTTATGAAGATCATCTAGATACACGTAGACGCTCATGTGCCCTCAAATGCCACTCGTTCCTGACTGTCCCCTGTCCTCCCCCACAGAGACGCGCAGACACATCCATCCAACGATTGCCCAAATGGGTCGTGACAGGAAATGGATTGTATGGCCAGTAGATCAGGTTCTCTGTGATGGGGGAGAGAAGGGGGACAGCTGCTGAGGAGAGGTGCTCCGCTCACCGCGACCCAGCTCTGCTTTCAGGGGGAAATGTTTATGCTCAGAGGACAACCTCAAGGTGAAGGAGATGCCAACTAACTGCAGGAATGACACTGTGCATACCATCGAGATGCCACAACAGAAAAGAGAAAGCTCTAAGAGAGGGTGCTGTATCTGGATAGGAATGTAGCTCATGTGGAGAGTCACCACTGTACCTTACCAAGTCTGCTAAACTAGATCATTGGTTTCCTCTGTTACAAAGTTTCAGCCAGTAATCTGTGATGATTCTCTATCTACAGTAATACAGAGGTGTGTCAGCGGTACTCTGACTACAGTAATACAGTGGTGTGTCAGTGCTTCTCTGTCTACAGCAATACAGTGATGTGTCAGTGGTTCTCTGTCTACAGTAATACACTGGTATGTCAGTGTTTCTCTGTCTACGCAGTTATGAAGTGGTATGTTAGTGGCTCTCTGTCTACAATAATATAGTGGTGTGTTAGTGGCTCTCTGTCTGTAGTAATACAGTGGTGTGTCAGTGTTTCCCTGTCTACAATAATATAGTGGTGTGTTAGTGGCTCTCTGTCTGTAGTAATACAGTGGTGTGTCAGTGTTTCTCTGTCTACAATAATATAGTGGTGTGTTAGTGGCTCTCTGTCTGTAGTAATACAGTGGTGTGTCAGTGTTTCTCTGTCTACAATATAGTGGTGTGTCCGTGGCTCTCTGTCTGTACATTAATACAGTGGTGTGTCAGTTGCCCTCTCACCTCGTCATTGCAGCACATTAATACATTAACAATAAATTATGAGGAAATCCATTAGAACAGACTTTGCATATAGATAGCCTACTTAAGGAACTGGTCATTAACATAACCTGCAGGGGGGAGTGGCGAGTCATTACACATGAATCTGGCCCTGTCCTTCCTGCTAGGTCCAGAGAGAGGTCATTGTGGCAGGAGGATGGTCATTGTGGCAGGAGGATGGTGGGCACACATGTTGAAGGCACATTGTCCGCACATCATTTATGTTACCGCCCGTTCTCACCCATCTCCACAGCTTGTCCCCCGCAGGCACAAGACCATGGCACCACACACATCAGACCTATTCATTATGGAAAATCAGTTAGTTCCAGATGAATCATGGATGGGATGTGAGACATCCTCCATGAGCCACAGCAGGCAACAGGCTGGATGTGACAAGTGGTTCGCTCCCTATGGACATCAAACCACAGAGTGACACATGTCAGCTCAGTCAGACCCAGTGGGTCTCTGGTATACAGTACAGTGCCTTTGGGAAGTATTTGAGCACTTCACCTCTCTACATTTTGTTCTGTTATAGTCTTAATTTAGAATAGATTAAATTATTTTTTCTATCAGTCCACTCATGATACCACATAATGACAAAGCAAAAACATGTCTTCTGATATGTATTGAATATAAAAAAATGAAATATCTAATTTTACATAATTATTCAGGCCCTTTATTCAGTACTTGTAGAAGTATGACATTTCCTAGTATTTATCTCTCCTTCTTCCTTGTAGATCCTCTCAAGCTCTGTCAGATCGGATGGGAAGCTTTGGTTAACTTACGATCTGCAGGTGTTTATGTTCAATGGGATTTAAGTTTGGGCTTTGGCTGAACCACTCAAGGCATGTCATATGCAGCATGTCATATGCCTTTTACTTAGTAGGTGCTGTCTAGCCACTCTACCATAAAGGCCTTATAGATGGAGTTGTGCAAGTCTTGTTGTGCTTCTGCCAGTTTCTCCCATCTCTGCAGACAAACTCTGAAGTTCTGTTGTGTGGCCATTGTGTTCTTGGTCACCTTCTTTACCAAGGCCCTTCTTGCCTGCTTACTTAGTATGGCTGGTCGGCTAGCTCTGCTGTTTTGGTGGCTCCACACTTCTTGCATTTCACAATGTTGGAGCTCATTGTGCTCCTAGGAATTTTCACTGTTTGAGCAATTTTTTATAATCTTCCTCAGATCTCTATAAAATTTATTGGTCTATGGAGTGTTCTTTGGACTTAATGGCTTGATTTTTGCTTTGAAAGGCACTGTGAAGGGACTTCATACAGCCAGGTGTGTCTTTTCAAATCGATTCAATTTGCTACAGGTTGACTCCAAGTTCTAGAGACATCAAAAATTATCAAAGGACACAGGATGAATATCAGCTCAATTTAGAGTGTCATGGCAAAGGGTCTGAATACTTATGTTCAGTTTTTCATTTTCAATGAATTCACACTAATTTCTAAAATTGTGTATTTGTTTTGGCAATATAGGGCATTGTGTGTAGATTGATTAGATTAAATTCAAGTACATGTACAGTACAACGAAATGCAATTTGCATCTAACCAGAAGTGCAAATAGAGGGCAGCAAATAGAGGAGGGCAAATTGATAAATAGAGCAATGGGATAAATAGATTGATGGTCCAAAAAAAATTATTTTATCAGTTATAAATTAAATTAAAACAAGGAAAATGTGTAGGGGTCTGAATACTTTCTCACTGTACATCACAGGTTCTCCCTGGTACCCTGTATTCTGAGTTATAGAAGAGGCAATATGGTATATTCACCTATAAGCACTTTGCTTTGTTTCCAGGCAGGCAGGAGAAAGGACACACAGGCAGGAGGGAGGACATGCAGGCAGGAGAGAGGACAGACAGGCAGGAGAGAGGACAGATAGGCAAGAGAGAGGACAGACAGGCAAGAGAGAGGACAGACAGGCAAGAGAGAGGACAGACAGGCAGGAGAGAGGATAGACAGGCAAGCGAGGGAACAGACAGGCAAGCAAGGGAACAGACAGGCAAGAGAGAGGACAGACAGGAAAGGATAGATAGACAGGATAGAGAACAGACAGACTGGAGAGAGGACAGACAAGAGAGAGGAAAGACAGGCAGGAGAGAGGACAGACAGACAGGAGAGAGGACAGAGAGACTGGAGAGAGGACAGACAAGCAGGAGAGAACAGACAGACAGGATAGAGGACAGACAGAAGAGAGGACAGACCATCTCTGACAGTAAATCACCTTAACACCCACAGGGCTGTCTCTGAAGACAGATGAACTGCCAATCCCTGGCCGGCAAAGGAAGGAATTAGCCCGCACTCAGCTAATTATACCAATCACTATGAGCGGGTCATTAAATATGGGATAAATTAAACATCATGGGCTTTACTGTCTCATCCATCATACACCTTCTCCTCTCTACCTGAAGCAGGGTTGAACACGGGGAGATCCATCAGCCCAGTGTCTAGGAAACCATAGATCGTCCCATTTCCCCCAAAATATAGTGTTTTTTTATAGCTGTAGGCAGCAGCACACTTAAAATATCCTGCTGTCAAGTGCATCTCTTTGACATTATCTAGCTGGGTTGTCATGGAAACAGAGCTTGTTAGGGATGTTAATGTTTAGAATCCTACTGGTTGTAGGGTGTAAATATGGGTGTAAATAAGGGTGTAAATATGTCCCTCTTTCATTACAGCCACCACCTACTGAAAGTAGCATTGTGTTAGTCGTTACTGATGTCTAAATTAAGACTGCAGATAACTGTATAATCCACTCTAAGAAAAGGAGGGTTCTGAGCAGAAGGATTGCATTCTACCAAAAACATCTGAATAACTTTTTTGGAGAAAAGAGTTAATTGTGAGGCAAAGTGTTCAAGAAAAAACCTTTAACGCCATAAACCATTTTTGGATAAAAGAGTTACTTGATAAATTTTTAATTGGCAAGAATGGTTCAACTGTGCTTCTCCAAAGTAATCACCCCCTGGATCTTTCCATGTTTTGTTGTGTTGAAACATGAAATCAAAATTAATTAAATCAGGAGATTTTACCACTGATCAACCCCCAAAAAGTCCATAATGTAAATATAAAACAGAAAAGATTTGGTTGCTTAAGAATTCATCACCTTTATTCAATATTTCGTAGAGGCACCTTTGGCAGCAATGACAGCCACAAGTGTGTATAGATATGTCTCTCCTAGATTTACACATCTGGTCTCAGCCACTTTTGCCCATTCTTCTTTGCGAAAGTGCTCAAGCTCTATCAAGTTGAATGGAAATGGCAGATCATAGATGATTGGGGTACCTATTGTATAAAGTAATTCCTGCCCTGGTAGTTCTTAATGCAGGTTCCCAGTGACTAACAGACTGTTAGGGTATAACTAGGCCTTCAAAGAAAGGCCATATGATATGTCATGTTTTGTCAAAATAATATTTCAAAGGCTTATGAGGCTGGTGGAACCATTCGTGGTCGGTTGGATCATTATGGTTACTATGGTTAATATACAAATGGTTCTTGGTAGAACTCTTCATTGATTATTGTAGGAAAAAGTGTTCTACCTAGTACCATAAAGTGTTAAACTATGGGGACAAACCAAAGAACCCTTTATGCATCTACTCATCACCTTTTTGTCGGATCGCGTAAGCGGAGCCGGCCAAGAAGAGCGAATGTCTCTTACTGAGTTAGTGAGTGACTGACTGAGTGAGTGACTGAGTGACTGACTGACCCTTGTTAAATAGCGTAGTGGTTAGAGTCACAGACTTCCATGCAGATTGACCGGTGTTTGAGCCTCGACACGACCAAACCAAATTATGCATTAGGATTTGTTTGGGATAGACAAAAACTTTGCTGGCTGCTACATTAGGATTTGTTCAGGATAGACAAATCTTTGCTGGCTACAACCTTCCGTAGCTACGTTATAGTAAGCCTAAAATAAAACTGTTTACGGTTATATTGCAACTATTTGACCCAATGATTAATGGTGTCTAGCTAAATATTCAAACTTGACGTGATGTTAATGCGTGACAAAATGATCAAATGTCGAAAAGCTATACCGACACTCTGCACACGTAAACAAATTATGCATCTACGTTATAGTAAGCCTAAAATAAAACTGTTTACGGTTATATTGCGACTATTACTGGTGGATTTTCGAAGTATGCTTTAGTAAATGCTTTTTGGGGTAATCCTATATCACAACCCCTTTCGCAGTAAAAGATCAGCAAGCCCTGTGATTTTGTGGGAATATCCTAGACCTTCAATATTTTGACCCGGGTTCGATTCCCCTCTCAGACATTCCCCTCTCAGACGTTGTTTCTCAGAAATGTTTATCCACTCGTTACTCTTCAGCTGTCGCACTACAGTATACATCTAATCAGTAATACAATGAATCTCATATATTTAAGAGAATAATTGTATTATGTGACACTTTTATGCTGTTATTGTTTTCTAAAGAAACAAACCAGCCATGGAGTCATTGTTTTCATTATAGGTAGGCTGTATAGCTATTAGCTAGCCATCTACAGTAATCTTTGTACAAGAGTACACTTTAGTTCCATTAATGAACGTTCTGTTGTCCATGTTATTTCAGCAAAAATGTAATGGCTGAGGTAAAAGTTGCATTCCCGCTGTTTAAATAGCGTAATGTTTAAAGACACAGTCTGCCGCATAGAAAACCGCAGATCGAAACCAGCCAGGGACAACAACACTCATCCCTTCTAATTGCGGGCCGGCTGAACCAGGCTTACCTGGTTCCTTTTCTGGTTATTCTAAGACAGAACATTACACGTCTACATCATTGGTGAAGGATAGACTTTTGCATTGTTTTTGTCTTCGTTCAGTTAGCAGGACTTGGAAGTGGATTCCACAGCCAAGGATTGGAAAATGTCTACTGACTAACAGATGGATTGGTGATGATTAAACAGACATACACCCACGTCATACCCCCCCATACATGGCCCTGACATGGACTACTTCTCTCTTGTTGTGTTTCCCTTAAAACCATGCAAGGCCGCTGGTGAAAATGCATTTTCAGTAATTGCGGTGTCACGGTGTGAAAATATCCCATCAAAGTAACAGCAGACTAATACAAGGTGCTCAGGCAGAGACACACGTTCTCAGTCTCAGTGTTCTTCCAGCACAACGTGCGGTCGTTCGCTCAACCGTTCAGAGCCCACGGTGTTACTACTCCTTGTCTCTGTCTGTTTTAAGGATGGATGGCTGCTTAGTCGCCCTCCCTGTGGGGTCCTGATGGGCCCCCGTTGTGAGAGGCAAGGTGTAGGGCCTTCTTAATGACCTCGATGTGGTTTTGGGAGCGACGCTCTATCGACTGCTTTCAGCAGAGAAGGAGGACCCCCTTTGTGAACCGAATGAACTTGGAGATTGATGACGCCTGGCTTCATGAAGTTAGCCCAACCTCATCTCCTATCTCGCCCAAGGCTTCAAAACACAAGTCTGTTCAGGGGCATAATTCATATGTATGTAAAAAAATGAAGTGGCTCTGCTGGGTTGTCGGAAAACAAATATAATATGAACATATTTCAGACTCAGGTCAGATAGAACAGCCTGGAGTATCTCGATCTAATTGGGGGGTCGAAGGAAACAGACTAATGTGTCTCTTCGCTTGTGTGGCGTCTGCACTGAAAACATGATAACCTTGGGTATGGAACAAACTAACAATTCTTTGTCCTTGCATCTGCTTTAAACAAAATGGTACTGCATGAACTATCAGCATCTCTGTCTCCCTCCCTCACGTTCTGGTTGTGAGCAATGATACTGGGCTTAATTGAAAGACTGTGAAACTACTTTTTCTGCCTGCCAGCATGACTGAATGAGAAGACTAGAATGGGGCTTTTATCTGCAGGTAGCAGAGGTTGTCTAACATTTTGTACTACAACAGGTATCCTCAGAAAGTTCATGCAGACAGAATGATTAGATGCTTATCAAGGGCAGGCTGCTGTTGGCGGAGCTCCTTATCTTTGCCGGGTGCTGTTAGCCTCTGGTTTCAACCAGACAGACAATGATCCTTTAAAAAAGAAATCTCACAACAGAGAGGAGAGAGATTAAGAAAACTGTGTTCTTTTACTTTGTCCTTTAAAAACAGCAGTGTATTGTATGTCATGGTATTTAATACATGCCTTTCCCCTTCTCACCTGTTACTGTACGTGACATAGCCTTGTATGCAGTAACACAATTTATGACTTCCTACATAGTGTAAATTATTCACTTTAATGAATGTCAAAATGTCCCTTTTCTTTTGACAGCAATCCCTCCATTTAAAGAACATTCATATTTGTTTGTGATGGAGAATCCTCCTTTCTTCTTCTTAGTTTCAGTCTTTCATCTTTATGTCTCAAAGGCCATTTAACCAGTATAGTTATCCCATTCATCATCCCAGGAAGTTCACTTCACCTCGGCTATGACAATAAATCAGCAGACCTGAACATCTGATCCTCAGAGAACAAAATAGCCTTTATGTTATATCTAGAACGTAAAGAACGTACAATCTTCTTTTCCTCCCTCTCTACCTCCAAACCCCTACTTAGTCCCCTTGACCACCTCCCCCAGTCCCTACTCTGTCTTCTCCTCCCCCATCTGCCCCTATTATTTCCCAATTCCTACCATTGTTATTTACCATTTCTGAAGACAAAATAACATAAAATCATTGTTGGAGAAAATGGCAACCAATTTTGGTGATAAACTGGAGGGAAAAAAGGGCTTTATGACTGCTTATCTCCTGCATTTAGCTGATTTTGTTATCATGACAAGACCCTTTGCGGAAGAGTATCTGCAGTTAAAATCAATGTTAGGACGATAAGTCAGTTCCATCGCTCTGCTCTGTAGTTTAGTTGCATTAAGAATCAAGGAAATAGATGGTCTATTTCTGTGAGATCATTGCCTTCCACATTGATCTTCCAGTCCAATTGTAGCCTGAGTCCAGACAGGGTACTGATGTGTCATAGCAGAGGTAAATAACCCTTATTCACCACCGGCCAGCATCTAAAACAGCCATAGCAATACTAATAATATATAGGATTTATTTTGCTCTTCTCTAAATCCCAAAGAGGCTTTGGACCCAAACCATATGATATGCTTCCTATTGCTGTCCATTTGCTCCGTCTGAAGGGGACACACAATGTCCCCACACACAATATTGAGTAAGCATCTAGAATGAATCAATGGATATTCGTTTAGTTTAGGCTCAGTGTAAGCTGGTGCAGACCAGGGAGGTTTGTCATCACAATGACAAACAGCTCTCCTCCGGCCATCTTTGCACCTCAGGCTTAAAAGGACCATGTCAGAGAGACTAAATATCCCCCAGATCTAGGTAACCATAGCAGTGTTACAGTATTTTATAGGAGGAGTTAAAGTTACATATGTGAATCACTGAACAGTTGTAAGGAGCAATTAGTTATTTAATGGTGAGAAACATTTCCGTTGTTCAGTGGAAAGAAAATGGACAAAGACGTCAGTTCTTGGATATATTCCCTGAATGGGTTTACCGGCCTTTGATAATAACTTTAACTGTTTCAGAAGACAGAGTGAAATGCAGGCAGGTGCACCATTAATATTTACCACAGAATTCAAGCCAGAAAAATTGGCTTGTCGGGCTGGCTTTTTACTGTAATGTATGCATACTATCTCCTGATTGTGACTCTGTGGCAGTCTGAAAGGCAGACCGTGAATATATTTGAAGTAAATTTATGAAAAGCGACATGGAAAACGCCTGTGAAGGTCATTCTCTCTGTGGTGCTGCCTGCAATTATATGCCCCTGAAATGCTGATTTGGATATATGTAATGAAATAAAAGGTGCTCTCATCCTTTCTAGTCTGAAAGTATGTAATATTAATATAAATATCACACATTGTGAAGTCCTCCTCTTCATCACTGAAAATAAGCAGGCCGCTGTATTCACCATTTCAAATAATCATTATTATAGAACAACCAAAAACCCTTGTGTGTGTGTGTGTGTGTGTGTGCGTGTGCGTGTGCGTGTGTGTGTGACAAAGAGAGGAAATATTTGTCCAATATTGCCTTGGAACTGAATTCCAAGTCATTGAGGGGATGAGCTGTCATCCGTTGAGGGGATGAGCTGTCATCCATTGAGGGTGTGAGCTGTCATCCATTGAGGGAGTAAGCTGTCATCCATTCAGGGTGGTAAACTGTTATCCATTGAGGGTGGTAAGCTGTCATGCAGAGAGGGGATAAACTGTCATCCATTGAGGAGGTAGCTGTCATCCATTGAAGGGGTAAGCTTTCATCCATTCAGGGGATAAGATGTCATCCATTGAGGGGGTAAGTTGTCACTCATGAGAGGGTAAGCTGTCATCCATTTTAGGGGGTAAGCTGTCATCCATTGAGGGGGTAAGCTGTCATCTATTGACAGGGGTAAGCTGTCATCAGAGGCATTCAGGCACTAGGATATTGCTCCTGGTGGCAGAAAGAAGCAGAGACTGTGCCCTGGGTAAAGTCAGGCTGAACAAAATTTATTTGAACACCCTCTAATCTGTTCTCCTTGGACAAATGTATAAACCTAAACATGTGTTTATGACATCCAATGGGATGACTTAAAAGCTGGTTTCAGTATACATTTTGTAGCTACAGTAGACATTCATTTTGATGGAATGCATAATCATTATTCCTGTCAACTTAATGTATTGCCATGCTTTATAGCCATGTCCCTAGGCTGTGACTGATTGTACATGTCCATCTTGCAGGGACTCAGACAATCATGACAAATGACCAAATAATGTCAAAGTTTACTTCAATCCATGGAACAATTATTCCACCTTTTTTGCCATTGGCCATCTGAACCTGGTAAGTTCGGCTTGTTCCAAGTTTTATGTGACAGCGATGGTTTAGCCAAGAAATGTTCCCTTTTGTTTTATAGGCACCTCAGGCTTTTGCAGTAGAACATGGTCCCAGTTCCAGTAACTGAGGCTGTAGGGAAGACAGTGACACCTGCCTGTGTCTGATTGGTGTCCAGCTGTTTGATTACAGCAGCAAGGAAGCAGGACCACTGCGATTGGCTTCTTCGCTCCGTGACCCCTGACCACGTTGCCAGACCTTCATGGCACACAGGGAAAGGCTGTTACAACTGACTGCTTGGGTCTCTAATTTGCTCTGGCAGGGAGACATTCTTACGTAGACCAAGACAGCTAATTAGTGCACAATCTGGTAGCAGCTTCATAAACCAGACACTTGAACTTGATTAGCAAAGTATTATGATCGGAGAGAATGTGTTATGTTTAACACTGGCATCTTTTCATGTCTTGAGAACATTTGATAATATCTGTTTTTTCAGACTCCCATTTGTTTTAAAGGAAAATGTTAATGGAACAATCTGTAACATCAGGGTGCTGAATACCGAGTACAGGGTTATCAAATAACATGTAGGATTAGGCACCATGCCGGTTCCCTCAGCCCAATGTTCCAGCATTTTTCCAGCGTTGGAATCAAACTCAGACTTTCAAACATCTCAACTGTATTTTTGAAATAGTACAGGCTGTGAGTTACAGTACTTGCTTTTGTTTTAAACTAGACTTGTTAAAGACTACCCGGAAATTAAAGGGTTACCTGTATAGGGTTAAGAAGTGGTTTGGTCCGATATGGACGTTATGGATTATATAGGACAATTTTGTTTAATCAATTATTAATCTTTCTGAGATCCAATTACATTTCTAGTAAATATAAATTCACAAACATCTCAGTAATTCTAAAACAACAAAAAGATGACTTCTACACCAACCATCTCAGATTGTTCAGAAATCGGTTGTCTGATTTGTAAAAGATCAGACAAGCATTCCTGACACATTATTTAGTGATGTCCTCATTTCTGTGCATCTGCTGGATCTCAGAAATGTTTACGCCGTCAAGAACTGGACTGGAAGAGTAAAACTATGTTGCTGCAAGCAAGCTTCGCTTTTTAAACACAATGCTTGTGTTTGCTGTGTAGCATGACTAATTTGTAACTATGGTCTAACTCCAGCCCATATTTCAGAGATGGCACAGTACCGTGTCAGCTTAGTCTAGTTTAGCCTTTACATCTTTTTGAATTACTTGTGTTTCACTGGCTTGAAAGAAGTAAAACAATTTCAACACATAATATTTTTATTAACCATTTTTAGTGGCTCACAGATTACTGGAACAGAAGTGTGATGGCACCAGTGTGTGATAAAGGCATCTGCTAAATTACCAAAAGTTATGTCATATTAACAGTAAGCAGGTGTGCCAATTTATATTAAAATTGGTTCAGTGAGGACATAGATAACTGAGAGAACATAGGGTTAAGAGGTTAAGAGAAAGTAGGGTTAAAAGAACATTATGGCTGAGGGAATATAAGGCTGAGAGAACATAGAATCTCTCAGATAAAAAGTAAGATGAAATCTTTATTATGGCTTTGATGTAGTCATTGACTCCAGGTTCTGCTTGTTTATTTTCCCAATCGAAGGCTACTGGTGCATGTTGACTTTTGATGGACAACGACTGTTAAGCTGCAGGCTATCAATCAACTCTAGCTGATTCAGTATGCAAAGCCAACTACAGTGTGTACTTGGATCAGGAATTAGGTTGGAGCAAAAGCCAGCCAAATTAGTCTCAGTATGCCCAATAAGTTCATCACATGGACACAGTCTCTTTCCTTCCAGCCCCCGAAGCCATCTTAGCTGTCTCTCTCCAAACTGGCCTGTATGAACAGAAGCCGGCCGGCAACTGGGTGGCAGGCTGAGCAGCCAATGCTGAGCAGGGAATGGCCAGAGACATGTAAAAATTATCTGATCCACTGCAGCCAGAGGTCAGCCAGAGGTCAGCCAGCCAAGACTTCAAATCATCAAAAATGAAACAAAAATTATTTGAATAATAGGCAATTAGCCTTGCTTGGAAATAAGCTCTGTACATTCTCCTTCCCTCCATTCCTCCCTGCAAATTGCCTGCCCTGCCTACGGAATATGCATCTAAGAATTTATTGAAGCTTTCAATGTTTTACACTGGAATGTTTTTTATAGTGCTTTGCATGCTCTGGAATGACTGTGTTAAGACCTTTTGAGTCAGCTATTCCTTTGTTTGATGGGGCGCATGGCTACTGGACTTCTAGACTTTCCAAATGCACAGTGACTGTACTCGGTTTCAGGACTTTTATAACCAGAACTGACCATGCAGGGATGAGAACCGTAACAAGTACTGAGTGGAAGGACTGGTCAGAATGTTGTTTGACTCAATCAAACATATGCTTAGCGATATGATTGGACTGTTTAAAGGAAAGGTTTGGGAAAACCAAGCCCTCTATTTTGCCTATTTGTTTATTCCTTCACCTTTTCATACATGACACTGTTTATATTGACCCAGTTCCGTAAACATAGAAAATACAGTTAGTACAGTTTATCTATATATTGGTAACAATGTCCTCTTTCCCAATGCTCTTTTCCCCAGGATGAAATGCTGAATTGTTAAAAATTATATGGAGAAAAGTCTTGGTCAGTTGCTCCGGGTCTAACAATCCAGTACATCATTGATGTCACTTTGTTTGGGAAAATCTGAGACCCATACAAGATGAAGGGTCATTGTGAAAACAAATAGTAAAATAGTATTTTACTATTTAATTTCAAACTCAGTTTGGGGTCAAATTAAGATGTGAATGCAAACCAGTGGCCATAAATCCTCCTACACCCTCTCCTAGGTGGACTTGATCTGGCCAACCATCTGGCCAACCTGTGCTTGAAGGGTCTCACTGGGATCCCTAGAAACTGTTGTGGCATGAGGACCAGCTCTCTCTGTCACACACAGGATGGGGATCTCTAGGTTGGGAGGATCTCTAGGTTAGGATCTATCATGTTGCCAAGATAGGGGAATTGTCCATTAACAGAGGTTGACGGTCGGTGTTTTAGTGTCCCTACATTAGCTCATTGAGCTGGGCCAGTCATTTTCCATGATTAAAGTTAACCTGCCTGCTATGTCATGTGGGAATTAATGGAGCATCCCCAGGGGCACACCCCCTCTTTGTCCGCTTTGCAAAACCTGTTCATGGCAGGGCGCTGTCTGAGCAGTGACAATCTCACTGGGTAATGGAGACTATATCCATGGCATATCACAGCAAAGAGTGTCAGTTGTCCTTTAGTGTGTGCGCTCACTCCACAAGGGGTGTAATGGCATCTTAGATGCTGTTCAAATCATTGACTCTGTCGGAGACACTTTCTTTGGGTAAGCAGATTTAGACCGTTACTTTAGGCCCATTCTCCAAAAACCTGTAAAACCCTACAATTTAAAGAGTATCTAAACTTATTCCATGGCCCTTCAACTTAATACTGAAACAAAATATTTCAACATAGGTTACTAACGGGAGCATTACTGTAGCTTCAGTAGAAACTGTTTTATTACTATCAGGAAACTAGGCACTGAGCCAGTATCCACAAAGCAAATACAGTAAATCTTAGGAAGACCCATGATTTCAGCTTGTAATAATGACAAATTCAGGTACCTCAAACTAAAGACTGTTAAGCTAACTGGGCGCATTTTATTATTTGGCCCAGGTCATCCTGCTGGGAGGAGTTTGCATTAGCTGAAAAGGGATTACATTAATTAATTTTGATGTAGTATTTAACCCCCACACACAGTCATATTTGTTAGAACAACCTATTGCTGTAAAACCGCTTTAAGTGTTTTTGTGTATGTACCAGCTTTGAAGACAATACCACATGCCCATTGTTCTTGACAGATTTGCTTCAGGTTCTTCATATTTGCTGGATGATGCTTATGGATTTATGGATCACAATTAGTACTTTGATTGGGCCATTGTAAGACATTCACCTTTTTGTGCTTGAACCACCACAATGTTGCTTTGGCCTTGTACTTGGTAACATTGTCCTGCTTGTGCTACTTGTTTTCTTGCAGTATTTCCCTGAATTTTGCTTAATCCATTCTTCATTCAATTTTAACAAGATTCCCTTATGATGACAAGCATCCCCACAGCATGATTCTGCCACCACCATAACTTACTGTAGGCATGGCGTCTGTTGAGGCATGGGTAGTGGTAGATTTGCATCACACATGGAGTTTTGTGGCCAAAACTAAGTGCTATTGAGGTCTCATCTGAACACAAAACCTTTTCCCACATTGCAGCTGGGTAACTGTCATGCTTTCTTGCAATCTCCAGGCATGCTTACAGATGATAATTTTTTTACCATCTTTCTTGCTAGCCTCCCATATAGCCAGTGTTATAAAGATTTCATGATAAGGTTAACTGGTGCACCATTTCTCCACTCCCAGACACTGAACTCTTTAGATCCTTCAAAGGGATTGATGGCCTGTCTGTGGCTTCTAGCACAAGTCTCCTTTTGGTTTGAGTTCGGAATTTTGAGGGACGGCCATATATTGACAGTGCCTTATTGGTGTAATGCTGCTTCCACTTTCTGATTAGTGATCCAACTGTGCTCACAGGGATATCCAAATCACTCTGATTTTATGTTCTACCCTTTTCCTATTCCATGCTCTTGTATTTCTTAATTTCCCTCTAATGTTTGAAGAATTATTCTTCCTTCAAAGCCACAACCTGACCAATGGAAGGCAGTGGTAAGGTAATTGATTGTTTCATCTGTTTACACTAGGAGCTTACATAACACATAGGGTTGAACACGTATACAAGGAACATACAGATGGGTGAAAAAAGTAAAGTAAAAAAAAAATGTGTCTCTGTAAGGTCTTGGGACACCTCAAGCCACTAGAACAGCTTCAATGTGCCTTGGCATAGATTCTTTAAGTCTCTGGAACTCTACTGGAGGGATGGAACACCATTATTCCAATTGTTCATTTGTTATTTTGATGATGGTGGTGGAGAGCGTTAACACTTAGATCCTTTCCTATAGCCATCCTGATCCAAAATCAAGGTCAACTGGGCCTTCTCAGCATTTGTATGCATGCCACAGAGCATGATAGGATGTTCATTGCTTAATTGTATCATAAAGTACACCTGTATGGAAGCATCTGCATTCATTTTTCCTTTGATTTGTCACCTGTCTGAATAAAAAAAAATTGTCTTACAGATAATATTTTGCGTTTCTGCGTTTTAAAACAAAATATCAAACAGCAGGAAATTTCAGTGGACCATTTGCAGCAAGTCATTTTAGGATAATGCTGAAAAAAATCACCTGACCATAATGCAAAAGCACACCACAAGACTATGATTTAAACGAAGGGCAGCTTCTTTTTGGCTTCGGCGTAGGGGTTGGACCAGAACAAGATACCTCAAAGGAAAATTGTTTCAAGTCAGGAAGCTAGCAGACCAGTCCCCTCCCGTTCACCCTACTGGCCAGACTACATTTGCCAGTTAAATGTCTTCCTCTCTGGGGAGCAGCAGTAAGCAGACAGTGTCAGTTTGCTAGGATGAAAACAATAATGAGGGTGTGCCTCAAGCTGGCGGTCTTGCTTTCTGTACTGTCTCTGGGCCAGTGCATCCAAAACTTGATTACCTTCATTTTGTGGCTGACATTTCCACACCATATGCTAGGAAACAACAATCTGAAAGAGTGAAAATTATAATAATAAAGGCCGTTTCTTTAATTGCTGTTTAAAAATGCCTGAAATTTCAGCCTATTTGGGTTGGTTTGGCCAACTGCATGATGTCACAATGTTCAGTACTGTGCAAAAGTCTTGAAAGTCAAACTAATGTCAGTTTGGATAGTAAGTGTTTATTTGTAAAACAAAAAAATTATTATATTCATGTATTTATATATTATTATCAAAACATTTACTACCCAAATAGACTATAGATATAATTTCACTAGTCCAATACCTGTTTATATGGGTAAGCTCCTGTTTAAAACAATCAGGTGTAATTAGGGCTTTGTACATTAATATATTTAAATGTGTTTCCTATTGCTCACACTTGCAGACTGAGCGTTTCAAGGGCCAACAGAGGCTCAGGGAAATACATATTTGGAAGCTATTTTCATAAAATTAACACACAGTGAAATAGTAAACAAACTGATGACTTATAATGTAATTAAAATAATTGCATGGGGACTTTAACATCCTTAATCTTTTTTTATTCAAAAAGAATAAGATCAAAATAAATATTCCAATACATATTCATTACATTTGTTTACTTCCTCTTTCGAATATAATCATGTATATTGTAGTTAAACATCATAACAGTTAAAAATATTTAATGCATAAAATTCACATAAGCTAATGAGTGACAAGCAAAGTGTTTCAAATCATATCCAACACACGTACAATACTATGTTGATTGCAGCAATAGACCAAGGTATTGTATAATTAAATGGTTCATAGAGTTAAAGTAAAAGACACATAAACATTAACTGTTCAGAGGGGACTTTGAATCAGGCCTTCATGGTGGAGTTACTTCAAAGAAACCACTACTAAAGGACACCAATGAGACCTGCTTGGGCCAAGAAACATGAGAATTGAACATTAGACCGGAATAGATATTTGATACATTGAAAATCTGTCCCTTGGTCTGATGAGTCCAAATTTGAGATGTTTGGTTCCAACTGCTGTGTCTTTGTGAGATGCAGAGTGGGTGAACGGTTGATCTCCGCATTTGTGTAGTTTCTACCTTGAAGCATGGAGGAGGAGGTGTGCTGGTGTGGGGGTCATTTGCTAGTGACACTGTCTGTGATTTATTGAATTCAAGGCACACTCAACTAGCATGGCTACCACAGCATTCTGCAGCAATACACCATCCTATGTATCTAATTTGCACTCAGTGGGACTATCAAAACACACCTCAAGGCTGTGTAAGGGCCAAGAAGAGGAGTGATGGTGTTGCATCAGATGACCTGGCCTCCACAATCACCTGACCTCAACCCAGTTGAGATGGTTTGGGACTGCACCCTAGTGCAGTTTGTTTTAAGAGAAAATGGAATCAGATCCAAAGATAATGTGACCCCAAAATACTGTGTATTATGGGTTGAATTTGTTATGTACTATGAGAATTGTTGGGCAATCATCTATGTGCTAGCTAGCACCAGTACGAAGAGTCAAGCAACAATGGCTAGCTAGCATAATGAGTGGCAGAGGACAGACATGAAGCAGTAAAAACCTTGACCATAGTACTGTACAAAACAGTGAGCAATGCATTCCATCAATTTGATTGACATATTGTAATTCCCTTTTAACTATACACAGTGTGATTGTATTCTATGTATTTTAATGTAATTAAAGATTGAATAATGTAACTATTAAACATTAATATTTATACTTAATTATTCTGAATGTTATTTTTCTGTGATTTGTAATGGAGGCGATCAACATTTCTGTAAAACTGAAAACAAAATCGTAATCTCATCATTTGACTGCTCAAGACTCAATGTCTTTGTAAAAGGAGGAACACATTTTCAAGAAAAATACATCAATTACTTAGTAGAAATTCTATGCCTTTTTTCTGATGTTTAATTTGTACAGGACAAGATTTTTTCAGACATGACCTGAAGGACAAAATGTATGTGATAAATGTTGGGTAGGGGTTAAGGTTAGGATTTAAAGTAAGAACAGGGACTAATGTGTTTGCTCGTCCATTTATACTGCAAGTTCTGCCCTCTTCCTAGTCCAGTCAACCAATCACATGCCTTTCTTCCAAAACAAAACATTTCTGAATACGCAATTAGTTTCTATTTCACGAAAACCTGTGATACTGTGGTAAATGGCAGCTGGTATCTTTTGGAAGTACAGGCCTTCAGCTGGCCCAGACAGGTTATAGTGGCACAGACTGGTGATCAGAAATTAAAAGACTGCTAGCCATGTAAGTCCCTATCTGCCTTCCTCGGATAGGCAATGTGTCACTGTCTAAGTTGTGTGGTAATATGTTACTGTCTAAGATGTGTGGTAATGTGTCACTGTCTAAGTTGTGTGGTAATGTAACACTGCCTAAGCCGAGGCCTAGTGTTACTGGTGTTTTGGTTAGGTTTCGTTTTGATCATTAGAAGTCAGCTACCATCTAGTTAGTTTTCGTCAAGCAACTGGCAAGAGACAGAAAGAAATGTAAACAAAGGGGGAAGACATTTGTTGAATGATTATATGTATTTGTGAAATTAGATTAATGTTAATGAATGCTTTTACTGGCTTTATGTTGATAATGAAATGTGTTTATAATAATAAACGTAAATGTGTTGTATTGAGAATAAACCATATACTGTACATTAATTGTTGAAACTATAATTTAATCATTAATCTTACAACTAAGACAAACAGGAAACATTAAGCATTTTCAAAAGAGGTCTATGTTGCTTGATATTAAAAAGTGTATTTTGAGATAGGTAGATGTGCTATCTTTTAAATGTTCATGTCATTATAGTCAGGAGACAAGAACAGGAGAAGAGGAAAGGAAATAGGGGAAGTGGATAAAGAAGATGGACAGGAGAAAAGAGGAATGAGACTGTGGAATGTGGAAAAAGAAGATAGGCATGGTTTTTGTTTAAAAAATTTGGTCTGCTTGAATTTGGGCAGTGTGTAACCCAATGGGACTAAATATGGATGGAAACTAAAGTATCTATTTTGTTTTGATTCAGACTAAACAAACTGACTAACAGGTAGGACATTTTCAGGTAGGTGCAATTTCGCTTTTACATAAGGACTATACTTTCCTGATAAAATGGAAGGCATGTCCAACTTGTCCATCTAACCATTTAGAACAATCTGTTTTCTAGTTTGAGCCTCTTTGTGGACCAAATCTCAGTGGCAATCCGTAACAGCAATGTTCCAGCACCCTCAAGTGGTAATCTTCTGCATTCAGACAGAAAACAACTAGAGTATAGTTTCTGGGTGCAATACCCTTGACCATTAGAAGAGTAAAAAACAGATGTATCTCCCTACTAGCCATTTAAAAAATAAACCTATTCCAATGCTTTTGCTATTGGAATGGCAATATAACAATTTGTTCATAAACCTGCAGGCTGAATTTACACAGGTAGCCCAGATCTGCTATTCTTCTAGAATTGTATCTAATTTTGTAAATGTAGCCAATTATTATATTGCTCTTCCTTTAGCAAAAGCAATGGATTTAGGATGAAGTCCAGGAGCAGGGTTGAGAAACACTGAGTTAAGGTAACCTTTAGCTAACTCATCAATTACAATGTGGGAAATTACTATATTAAAGGAATGCTTGGAACATTTTATTCTTAGTGCATTTTAATTCCTGAGTCTTAATATACATACATAATAAATGTATGCCCATATGACTGTAGGCCTCCTTGGATAAAAGTGTCTGCTGTGTTCTCATCGTTTGTGCCTCCAAGGCCCCCCTGGGTCCAAGAATGTATTTCAGGACCCCTTACATGACCGATGAAATATTTCCTGTTTTATTTTCCACTAAAACTGTTACAAAAGTTCATGTTTTCATTGGGTTTATTACAATTAAATTGCTTTTTGCCAGTGCCGTCAGCCTGCAATGCGCTGCTTTGTTTAAAATTATACATTTTAAACAAAGATGCTTCTGAAAAAAGAATATCTTAATTAAAGAATGTCAGACTGCACTTAGAAAAGCTGCTCACTCAGTGTGAGGAAGCAGCTAGCCTCATGAGATAATCTGGTCAATGTGTGGGGAGATCTTTGACAAGGTAACACCCATACCAAGAGCTCTGTATAACAAGGGAGGGAGGGAGGCATGAAAGAAGCAGCTACTCAAAAAGTACCACCTGAATGCACTTCTGGAGTTTGCTAGAAGGCATGAGACTGGATGCAGGTCACAAGGGAACTTGCTTCAACCAGCTATAAAACTTCTGCTTGGTAGGAATTAAATTTTTTTCAGTAGGACAATGATCCCAAGCACTTGGCCAAAGCAACATTGGAGTGGCTCAAGGACAAAAAGGTCAGTGTCCTAAAGTGACCAAGTCATGACCTCAATCCCAATCTGCAGCACCATTTGAAAATTGCAGTCCATCTGCATTGTACACTGATCGGCCATAACATTATGACCACCTGCCTAATATTGTGTAGGTCCCCCTTTTGCTGCCAAAATAGCCCTGACCCATTGAGGCATGGACTCTACTAGACTTCTGAAGGTGTGCTGTGGTATCTGGCACCAACACGTTAGCAGCAGATCCTTTAAGTGCTGTAAATTGCGAGGTGGGGCCTCTGTGGATCGTACTTGTTTGTCCAGCACATCCCAGAAATGCTCAATTGGATTGAGATTTGGGGAGGCCACGTCAACACCTTGAACTCATTATGTTCCTGAACCATTTTTGCTTTGTGGCAGGGCGCATTATCCTGCCATCAAGGAATACCATTGCCATGAAAGGGTGCACATGGTCTGCAACAATGCTTAGGTAGGTGGTACGTGTCAAACTAACATCCACATGAATGGCAGGACCCAAGGTTTCCCAGCAGAACAATTCCCAAAGCATCACACTGCCTCCTGCTGGCTTGCCTTCTTCCCATAGTGCATCCTGGTGCCATGTGTTCTCCAGGTAAGCGATACACACGCACCCGGCCATCCAGATGATGTAAAAGGAAATGTGATTCATCAGACCAGGCCACCTTCCCTTGCTCTGTGTTCCAGTTCTGATGCTCACGTGGTCAGCAGTGGTCACAGCATGGGCACCCTGACTGGCCTGCGGCTATGCAGCCCCATACGCTACAAACTGCGATGCACTGTGTTCTGACACCTTTCTATCAGTACCAGCATTAACTTTTTCAACTTTAAGAAAAATGTTCACTTGCTGCCTAATATATCCCACCCACTGACAGGTGCCATAATAACAAGATTATCAGTGTTATTCACTTCACCTGTCAGTGGTCATAATGTTATGGCTGATCAGTGTATAACCATGCTAAACCTCCTGGCGCAGATCTGCTTAGAATTGGTGAAAAATCGCTGTGTGTTCCAGCTGTGCACACAGTTTCATACTCCAAAATACTCTTCGCAGTTATTGCAGCGAAATGTGTCTCTACCAAATGTTAATGCATGTAGTTAGAACATTTACACAAGATATTTCAGTTTGTCCCAACAAAGCATCTCACCTTACAATAATTGACTTTGAGTTTTAAAATATCAAGTGTACCATTTCTAATTCAATGAGAGAATGGGTCAGGTGTTTGAATACTTTTGCAAGGCACTGCATTTTAAGTGCTATAAGAATTATTTCCTAAGTATAAAAGCGATGCGAACTAGTTACGATTTTTCCGTGTCATCTCAAGGCTCACCTGGCAGCTCTCAGAGGCCCCCTTGGACCCCCTGTTGAAAATTGCTGTGGTAGAGGAAACATTACCATCTGCTGACCAAAATGAAAAGTGCCCAATTGAAGAACCACAGCAGCACACCAGTAACCATCAGTGTAGTTAGTCAAAAGGTCCTCATATCGATGGTACACATAAGTGGGGCTGAAGATTGTGAGGATTCTGGAGAGAAACTGCCCTTAGGGGAATTGTAGATGACAAGTGAGTTTAATCTAGTTATCGATACCAAGTAATGTTTTAAGGAGTTTTGGCTGATGTCATGTTTATGCTGATATGGCTAAAATGCACAGGGCTATAATAATACATGGGATACTTCGAAATGAACCGAGCGCACTATACAGCAAATAGTATAACATCATTAAACAAAATTATAATTCAGAATCATTAAAATCAGCTGTTTCCTCAGCCTTAGTTGGTTCTGATGGTCCTCAGGTCAATGTTTTGGACCTGTTAAGATCTCTACAAACATTCTAGAAGACAGATTAAGATCAAACAGATGTACTCTCAAATAGTACACAAATATTTCATAAAATTCTTTATTCATAAACTTGATGCAAGTTTACAAATCACTATACATGGTCAAAATTACCCTTCCAATGAAAAAAATAAAAATAAAACCAAAGCATGCTAACAGTGCATGACTTTATAATCCGCCCACCACAAAATGAGGCTATAAAAAGGAACCCATAATTAGTTTCAGGTCTTAAACCAAAATGTCCCAAAGTACTAGGTTGTTAGTCAGACAACTTGGTTTGGATCTGTGTAAAATAAGCTGTAATTCACTGCACAATTGACATTAAATTACAGACACTGGGCCTTAAACAGAAAAGGCCCATTTGATGACGGTGTTCAAAACCGTAAAGTAGTGGTCCTGCTCCGGGGTAGAAAGAATAGTACATCATTTGTTTTCCTATTTAATTTCTGAGAAAATACATTTGGGAGGGTATACTTTAAACAGCACAGTGTTGGAGTGTTATTCTTTAGAAATACACTGCACTGGGGAGAGCCAGTCGAACATGAGACCATATCAAATAAACAGTCACTAGATATGGGCTTTATAGAGGTACCTCTACCAACCTGCGTAAACAAAATTAGATGATCCAACCCAACAAACCCGTACTGTTTTGTCTACACCCTAGTTACTATAGAGTGAAGGTTCTCCACAACTAACATCAGAGTTACAGGATGAAAAGACTTCCTGGATTACAACTACCCTGCCTGTTTAATAAAGCCATTTTACGGCTATATTCATTGTTTAAAATTTTGTATTAAATGTTAAATGTCAGAGCTGTTTCCCAAAGCCATTGTTACTGAAGATGCACTCGAAAACATTTAACGGCTGACTCAAACCACTCAGAAAACAGCAAAGTGCCTTGTAGGATTATTTTGTCCCCTTCCTGGTGACTTTATGTACAAATCTCAGCTATACACAATCAAGGTTTATTTCTGTGCCACTGCCGGTAACTTCCAAGTTGCCATATTTTTCCAAATTTGCAATTGTTAAAATGGGTAATAACGTGACAAATGAAAACGGAGACGTCTGCATTACAAGATGAAGATGCTACATAGACCCACAGGCATACATTTAAGACATAATGAAATACATTTCATGTTCAAACTAATAGAGAACTACTATGGTGTTGCTTTAAAATATCTTAATATACATGATTATGAGCTACATGCAGTTAAGGATGTGCCCAATCTGTGATTTGAAGCATAAAATGCTGCATCTATATTTGCAGCCATAGACCATTATCTCTTGATTTCTAATATCACGGTTCAAATTTGACCAGTGAGAGCTGAAGGCCTACTGAGGAAATGCTTGTGTATACACTTTCAAAATGGGATTGGTTCAGATCAGAATGGCAGACTGTCAATTCAACCCCCGCCTATTCCTCTTTGAATTGGTAAATACATCTCATTATTGGAATATATTTTTGTACTTTCCAATGAGTGGTATGGACATCAGTTGCCAGTGTATTCACTGGAGTGAGATGCTATGCTAGCCTTTTGAATATGCATAGACCCTTATGAATTTCAAGAGACACTTCGATATATAATATGTTTGGTCTCCAAGTTACTGGGATATCACATGCTCCACACACTAGATTACCCAAAACCATCTAAGCATGACAAAATGTATTAGATCAAACAAATCTCAGGTATCAAAGTAGGTATTCATTTAGATCTTAGTAATACATGATTTGCTTAACAAGGGCAGTGAGATGGGTTTCTGAGAATGGCGCAGCTTTTGTTTCCATCCTGTCCATGCCGGCACATGGTGTAACATTGCACTACGCGACATCATCAATCCACTTCGCCTACCACTAGTCTTAATAACTAGCTAGAGATATTCAGACAGGTGAAACATAGAAAGTGTCCAACAGCCAAAAATTCAAAGCAATGGTCACTGTAACCTATGAGTAGAAACCAACTGGGAAGTAAACAAGAGTAATCACTGGAAGAAAATGTTTTGTATTTTGTGACATTTCCCTTGTAAAGCCGAGTCTGCAGTATATATTCCTGAATTTGCTTCTCCAGTGACACAGGAGAGGGAGGTTCTATCGGGGATGGGGCATAGGGGAAAGTAACCATGTCCATGTCATCATACATATCCATGTAGCAGTCATATTTTGTAGCAGTCACATTTTGGAACATTTGGTGAGCATTACCAAATGTAGTTGCTAACTGTCCTCTAAATTAAGCTTGGTCAATAAGTCGTTTGCAGCCATTTTGGTAATATGTGATGCATTTGGGTATGCAAGAGGCTGGTATAACAAAAACACACAGGGTATATGGAGCTTACGTTATATGCCCGTTATTACACAGATTCACAAGAGGGACACTTCTGGATGTCAGGTTAGAGTGTTGGGCTAACCAACAGCAATGAACTATAAAGCAGAATATTTACGAGGAACAAGACGGTTACTATGCTGTTTTTGGGGATGACAGAATGCTAACAACATGGATAACACCCACACAGAACACCCTTTAAGGTATGCGTAATAGCGCAACACACAGTATTCTGCATATCGTTCACATCGTATCGAGAACTGGGCATGAGCCAGGTACGGTACTGCTGAGAATGGTTGGGAGTTACGGACCATAAACCCCTCAACAGGCCCCTCCCATTGCAGGCGCCCTAGGTCGTGCGGAGGTCAGGTCATAGGTTAATAATCAAATACAAGACAAGGTACCAGAAGGGGAGGGTGAAGTGTTACTACACTTCTTCCGAAAATAAAGTGTTCCTCTTGAGTGATCTGTAGTCTAATCCACTGCAGCCATGACACATGGATGAGCCGTGCGATATGTGAACCTACAGATGATATTAAGCAGGGGTCTGCGCTGTATAGGGTTTTAAAATAACTGTGTGGACCCACTACCTCCTAACCATTGTGTGCATAGCCTTACTGAAACGCTAGCTGAGTTTGCCACTGGGGTTTTCGGCCAGTGGATCTGGAATGCCAAAACAGGACCACTGAGGTGTTGCTGGAATGGTGAGTCAATTTTGAACTTATGATGAAACCACAAACTTTTTTTTAAGTATTTAAATTCGTACAGGAAAACAAAAAACAACAAAAAAAACAGTAGTAGTCTTTTTTTTTTTTTTTACATAAAAACATGGTTTAAGGATGTTCCTTTAGTTCTGCTGGAGTATCAATGAAGCAGATGTTTTGTTATTCTAGATTTCGGAAATCGATCTTGAGATGTCCCTGCTATAGCCAGGGGTATACTAATGCAGTCTCAACTCATTGTCAAAACCCACACAGATTTATATTAAAAACCATTCTCAGAAATACAACTTTACAAGTTTTACATGTGGCATTAAATTCAACTACATTACAGTGATTAAATCCAACTTGCCTTTGCTAAAGCCTGGTCATATTTCAGAATGCTGATGAGAGAAGCCAAACACTCCGAAAGCAGCCTGAGAGGAGATTGGGGGTTGGTGGTGTTGGAGGTGGCCTCCAACTCTTGTGCTCAACAGGATATCCTCCATTAAGCTGTGCCAGTCCCACCCTGGTGAGGAGTCTCTACAGCCCGGTATCTCTCTGTCCGAGGCCTTTGGCTTTTGCAAACCAGGCGTTTTGAGGGACAAGCCTCGGGAGGAGATTATTCCAGGAGGAATCTTGGCATTATACAGATAAACAAGCATAGACCTGTCAGAGGCTGTCCATGGGGAGTGGTGGAGCTTCTACCTCCACCAGCTTTGAACTGTCCATCCCTGCCTCCACTGTGCCATGGGAAATGTCGTTCTATTCCTGTCTGTGGCCAGAGGATCTCAGTCCCAGTCTAGCGACACATCCAGGAATTAAGCTAGCCTGCTAGCATATGGCTAGTTCTTTTCAGGCTAGTAGAAAACGTGGCCAGCTATCACACCAGCAACTGAAATGTTTGTTTTTTTATTATCGCATGGCAACATATTTGACCAGGGCTAGAAAAATTGTGTCAGTGTACTACCATGACTGGCCACTTCTGACACCACCAGACACAGGCAGCCTCAGTTGCTAGCAAAAGCCATGCCTCAACCCCAAATCACAGGGAATAAGTAACCTCTTCGCTTGCCAACTGTAAGTAAGAGAGTTGCACAAAATCCATTCAATGTTTAAGGAATTACAGGTGATATTATAACAAAGGAAGAAAACCAAGGGAGCTATGTCTTAATAGTGAGAGGGCAGGGGATCCCCTTTTAAGCGTTGGATGAGGTTGTTGATCAGTTAGGGGGTTTTACCCACTGGTTGGTTCTTATGGTCACAGAATGAGTGGAACTGGTTGGGTGTTAAACTCCCAATGAAAACAATTCCAGTTAGAGGGGTAAAGAAAAGCTTGGGGGGGGGGTGGTCCAAGAGACAAGGTCCCTGTGCAGACATGGAGTTCTGCTCTTACCCATCCTCCTTAGGGGGAGTGTACCAACCTAGGATCAGACAAGACAATGTAGTCAGACATACACTCCACTTTTGTCCAGTCTTCTGGGAATTGATCAAATATTTATTAATATTTTATCTTAATCCAATTATTTGCAAACCTGACATGAAAGTATATTTATACTTGATAGTAATTAATATTTCCACAACCTGACTGCTATACTTATGGAGGAATGTAATCTCAGTACACAAAGTCAAATATGACGCAGTCGCATAAAGAAACATGGTAACTCACCATTCTTCTCATGGATCTGAACCAGAGATTTGTACGATTGCTGTGCTCTGGCAAGATTGTATTGGTTCTGAAACAAAAACAGACTACATTCATTCACTGCTGATGTAAAACATAAAATGCCCCAAACTGTTCAATAATTCATTAATATTAGGTGGACGCTGGCCAAAAACAACACCATAACTTAGAAGTACATTTGAGCTAAGCAAAGTCTCGCTGCATATTACCTTCCCTCTGGGAATAGTGCTGCCGTACCAGCTTAATGCTACATTGTCCAAACCACAGGTGGCTATTAATCACAACTTTACAAGTCACTGGTAGGGAAACACTAAGGGGGCGTGAGCTGGGCTATTCTTTTCTTAAGTGGTTGTCCCTGACACTGTAGTTCGTCTGTTACTGTCCCAGCCTTGTTGGTCAGCTGAACATTTTACTGGGGGCCCAGAGACAGATTAGTCTGCAGATTGAGTGAATGTGTGTGAAGTGACAGCATGAAGTGGACTCTGATTCTGAAGATCCTGCATTAAGAGATCAGCATCATCACTGTCCCAGGGGGCCAAATGAAACAACATCCTGTTTAATTGAAGTGCTGTGGGCTTTAACTGGCCACAGAACAGGGAGCTCAGCCCTCTATCTATGTGAGAACAGGGTCAAACAGACCAACCCTTTTTATTGGGAGTATTTTCAGATACAGAAAGGCCTATCATACCCATTTGGAAGTAATAAGTTGTGAAACTGTACTGATGTCTTTTTACTTAAGTATGAGACTTCTGCAAATTCCACATCCATATTAAACCTCTGCTCCCCTGGACAAACAAAGCTCACCTTATTGGCTCCAAACTGCACTCTGGCTTTGCCTTTGACTAAAGTGGCATTGATCTGCATGATGACAGACTCTATGGAATAGGCACTGCTCCAGCCCTGCAAACAAGAGGCAAAGTGTCAGTGACAGGCATTTACCCTTCCTGTTAAACAAACACACAGATATGTTTTGAATTGACATTCAGGTGGATAGAACCTACCTGCTTTGTGAGGAGCTCCATGCACAGGGCTCCTCCACCCAGGACGTAACTTTGAAGAAAGCAAGTGACAGGAAATATTAGAGTATGAAGATAGAAAACATAAAAGCTTCTGACATTCAGCTGTTTACAGTAAATGTTAGGAGACTACTACTCCTTTATAGTTACACAAGGAGAGCAGCATGAACACAGTAACAACACAGCAGAAAAACAAAACCATTCAACTGAACTACTCACCCTCCAGACAGCACAGGGGAAACCACGCGCACAAACGGAGGATCAAAGGGGAAATTATCCTGCAGGTGGTGGGGCGAAAGGGGGGGGGGGCAGATTTTAACTTCCACAAATGATGGATAAGAAATTCTTTGCTTTCTACCATCATCATTTGTACTTACTTTATATGAAAAGTTTAGCAGAATGTAATCCATTCCCTCCTTTTCCTTTAAAACCTGCAGGTCGCTGTGTAAGGGACTGTCTGGATCTACCCTGTCAACCAAAAAGTGGCCATCCAATACATTGTTAAATGCTAAAATTATACAGTATATTCACCTCTTATGGGAATTAGTCCTGGAGCAGAAACACAGTAGTGAGCACTGTTAATCTGCGAGGCATTATCTCCCTGAGGTCTGAGCCTTAGAAGACTCTGTGAATTCATGTTCTTCCAGACTTCACCAGACTTTTGTCCACACCCCAACAATTCAGTTACTTACGTCCTCAGCTTGACATGCCATTCATACAGGCTGTCATTGACCAGCTCCACTGAATAGATACCTGGAAGAGAATGTCATCTGATAAGTGACCCTGCTGAATCAAAAGCAAACCATAGATGTTTGTAATCTGCGAACGGTGTGGCTCCGCTACAGTGAAGGTCATACCGGTCTTATAACTCTGGGACCGGTATATCTCCCGGAGCTCCTTCATGAGGCGGTCGGAGGCCTGCACTGAACCCGACACGGCGCCCTGCAACACACAGCACGCAGGGTAATACACTGACACCCACGTCTACAGCATATTCAAC
>JACXGI010005822.1:0-29067 GCA_016801175.1 Esox masquinongy
TCGGGGTAGGCCCAGGACTAGGTGGAGAGATTATATTTCGACACTGGCCTGGGAACGCCTCGGGATCCCCCAGTCAGAGCTGGCAAATGTCGCTCGGGAAAGGGAAGTTTGGGGTCCCCTGCTGGAGCTGCTGCCCCCGCGACCCGATACCGGATAAGCGGATGAAGATGATGATGATGATGATGGTTTATCATTGTAATGATAAACCTTTCAGGTACTTTTAATGGGCATTAGAATCGTCCTATGCATGTACCATTCATAAGCATATACACTTATACAGCTCCGGAAAAAATTAAGAGACCACTGCACCTTTTTTTTTTGAGTGAGGAACAGAAGGGTTAAAATTAAGAGACCACTGCAAATTGAACGCTTCTGTTCCTCACTCAAAACTTTCCTTTTCAACTTTTTTGGAAAGGAAAGAAAAAGGTGCAGTGGTCTCTTAATTTTTTCGGAGCTGTATATACAGCTGCGCTCAAAAGTTTGCATACCCTTGGATAATTGGTAATATATACACCATTTGTAAAGAAAACATGAGTGAGCAGGCGAAACACATGTCTTTTATTTCTTATGGGATTCACATTCAACTGTAGGTCGTAACAGAATGGCACAATCGTAAAACAAAATATGGCAACAAAGAAAAAAATGAACTGACCCCTGTTCAAAAGTCTGCATAGCCTTAGTTCTTAAATCTGTGTATTGCCCCCTTTAGCATCAATGACAGCGTGCAGTCTTTTGTAATAGTTGTCTATGAGGCCCCGAATTCTTGCAGGTAGTATAGCTGCCCATTCCTCTTGGCAAAATGCTTCCAGGTCATGCAAAATCTTTGGTCGTCTTGCATGAACCGCACGTTTGAGATCTCTCCAGAGTAGCTCAATGATATTAAGGTCAGGAGACTGTGATAGCTACTCCAGAACCTTCACCTTTTTCTGCTGAAACCACTGGAGGGTCAACTTGGCCTTTTGCTTAGGGTCATTGTCATACTGGAAAGTCCAAGAGCGTTCCATGCGCAGCATTCTTGCAGAAGAATGCAAATTGTCTGCCAGTATTTTCTGATACACACTCGCAAAATATCAGTGAGCCATCACCACGCTTCACAGTGGGGATGGCATTCTGTTCACTATAGGCCTTGTTGACCCCTCTCCAAACGTAGCGCTTATGGTTGTGACCACAAAGCTCTTTTGGTCTCGTCGCTCTAAATTACAGTGTGCCAGAAGCTGTGAGGCCTGTCAAGGAGTTGTTGGGCATATTGTAACCGGTCTTTTTTGTGGCATTGGCACAGTAAAGGCTTCTTTCTGGCAACTCGACCATGCAGCTCATTTTTGTTCAAGTATCGTCGTATTGTGCTCCTTGAAACAACCACACCGTCTTTATCCAGAGCAGCCTGTATTTCTCCTGAGGTTACCTGTGGGTTTTTCTTTTTATCCCAAACTATTCTTATTGCAGTTTTGGTTGAAATCTTTCTTTGTTTACCTGACCTTGGCTTAGTATCAAGAGATCCCCGAATTTTTCACTTGTTAATAAGTGATTGAACAGTACTGACTGGCATTTGCAAGGCTTTGGATATCTTTTTATATCCTTTTCCATCTTTATAAAGTTCCATTACCTTGATACGCAGGTCTTTTGACAGTTCTTTTCTGCTCCCCATGGCTCAGTGCATCCACGTGAGACCTAAGAAACTCATTGACTATTTATACACAGATAATAATTGCAATTTAAAAAGCCACAGGTGTGGGAAATTCACCTTTAATTGCCATTTTCACCTGTGTGTGTCTGTAACAAGGCCAAACATTCAAGGGTATGTAACCTTTTGATCAGGGCCATTTGGGTGATTTCTGTTATCATTATGATTTAAAAAGGAGCGAAACAACTATGTGATAACAAATGACTTCATATGATCATTATCAAAAAAAAGGGTTTTTTGCACGATCAGTCATTTTCAAATTCAATGCCAAAATTTCACAATTTCTTCCAGGGAATGCAAACTTATGAGCACAACTGTAAGTGTTTGTATTTTTCTTTATTTCTGTAGTTGTGTAGGATGTATTGAAGAATACGTTGCTCAGAACCACAAGTAAAAAAAGTAAAATTTACTTCCTCTCCTGGGTAACAAGTTTGCTCCATCCATTTACGATAGACTGTTCATTCAGTTAATGGAGAAGGAAATTAGTATCGATGATACAAACCATTGGGTAGCCCCACTTCCTTTTCGCATATCAAGACCACATCTCCCTAACAACAGAGGGCTGACTGTGAGCTTCACTTCACTTGGTCACATACTAGATAGAAAGCCTGAAATGAAGGACCACTGTTGCTTTCATGAAGAGAATCTTTGATCAGGGTCACGCCAAACAGGCCCCACCCCTGAGAGATGGAGAAGAATGTTTGGTATCTGCCGAAATTCAGCGTCTACCACCCTTGTAAGCCAGGTCAGATCAGGGTCATATTTGATTCTAGTGCTCAGTGCCTTGCATTTCCCAAAATGACGTGCTGTTGACAGGATCGGACTTAAACAACAGTCTTGATACGCTTTCGACAAGAGCAAATCGCCATCACAGCTGATATAGAGAAATGTTTCATAGCTTTGTTGTAAGAGAAGATAACAGGAATTTCCTCCATTTCTTGTGGTACAAACACAAAAACACTACCAAGGACATGATAGAATACAGGATGAAAGTTCTTGTATTCGGAAACAGTCACTCTCCTGCAGTTGCTATCTACGGACTCAGACGAGCAGCCGATTATGGGAAGACTGAGTTTGGTGCGGATGCAACATACTTCATACAGAGGAACGTTTAGCTGGACGATGGATTAAGGTCCCTCCTCTCTGCCACAGAAGCCATCGATCTTCTCACGACAACTCAAGAAATCCTCGCTATCTTTATCCTGAGACTACATAAAATAGCATCAAACAGTTTGGTTGTCATGCAAGTATTTCCTTCTACAGATTATGCTAAGGACCTGAAAGACCTTGATCTAGATTTTGACACTCTCCCCGTCCATCACAGGTTTAGGTTGATTTGGGACAAATGAAGGATCATTTCACATTTTTGGTATCCTGCACTGAGAAACCTTTTACACGCAGAGGGTTACTTGCGACCATCAACAGCTTGGTTGACCCCTTAGGTCTAGTAGCTCCCATAACATCCAAGGGAATTTCCTGCTCAGAGAGCTCACCCACTGGACAGTCGATTGGGATGCTCCCCTCCCACCTGAGAAAAATGGAATGGAATACATGGAAGGACTCGTTGCACAACCTTGCACAGTTTGAGACCCCACGGACCTACACGTCAACCTCTCTCTCCAATGCACAGCGTAGAGAGATTCATGTCATTTCTGACGCCTCCATGAAAGCCTTTGCAGCCATAGCATATCTCAAAGTTAAAGAAGCCGAAGGAACGTACCAGGTTGGCTTCATAATGGGGAAGGCGAAGTTAGCTCCTCTGTCAGTTCATACCGTATCCAGGTTGGAGCTAGGTGCCGCTGTCTTGGCAGTAGAACTTGCAGAGCTGATCATTAGTGATATTGGCATTCATCCAGATGCATTGGAGTTTTACAGTGACAGTAAATTTGTTCTGGGATACATCTATAATGAAACCAGGAGGTTTTATGTCTACGTCAGCAATAGAGTTCAGTGGATCAGGAAGTTCTCTCGCCCTCAGTAATGGCATTATGTTGCCAGCCACCAGAATTCAGTGGATGTTGCTACAAGGTCAGTGTCTGCAGTACATCTCTCAGGTACCAGTTAGATTTCAGGACCTGCCTTCCTCTCACATCCTCTAGATCAGGGGTGTCAAACATACGGCCCGCGGGCCAAAACCGGCCCGCCAGATGGTTCAACCCGGCCCGCGAGACGACGTCCAAAATTTTTAAAAAGGAACAGACATTACAAATTTGTCCAGCAGAGGTCGCACTGACATAACGAGAGATCCGGAAATAAACAGCACGTGACACCAACGTGCCCAGAATGCGCCATCTGGCAATATTGCCTTATCGTTATTAAGCTCTTGTTGTCAAAATTACCCACGGTTGCACCCTCATTACCAAAATGTCTTTGTCAAAAAGGAGAAAAGTTGACACAGAGTGCAGAGTTTTCCAAGAAAAATGAACTGATTCTTATTTATTCACAGATGTGAATGGGAAACCTGTGTGCTGGGTGTGTAATCAGCAAGTTTCAGTGCTCAAGGAATATAATATTCGGCGCCACTATGAGACTCATCATAGTGAAAAATACAACAATTTGCGAAGACAACTGAGAATAGAGAAGATAAATGAATTGTTAGCGGGTCTGAAGAAACAGCAGTCTGTTTTTACCCGTAGCCGAGAGGTCAGTGATGCAGCGGTGAAAGCTAGCTACCTTATTGCTAACGAGATAGCGTTAGGATGCAAGCCATTTTCTGAGGGTGAGTTTGCGAAAACATGCATGCTGAAGGCTGCAGAAATCATGTGCCCTGAAAAGCGACAGGCCTTTGCCAGTATTAGCCTAACGAGGAACACTGTCGCAGATAGAATTTCAGATCTCTCGGCAGACTTGGACAGCCAAATGAATCACAAAGTCAAGTCATTTGTTGCATTTTCGGTTGCAATTGATGAGAGCACTGATATTACAGATGTTGCTCAACTGGCCATATTCATTCATGGTGTTGATGAGACTTTGGCAGTCACCGAGGAGTTCCTTGGGTTGGTACCTATGACAGATACTACAATAGTGGATGACATTTTCAGCTCTCTCGTTGGAGCGCTGGACAGGGTCGGAGTGGACTGGTCCTGTGCCGTCAGCCTGGCTACAGATGGTGCGCCATCAATGATTGGGAGAAAGCAGGCGTTGTGACAAAATTCAGAGAGAAAGTACAGGCCGCAAATGGAGGACAAGATTTTTGGACATTTCACTGTATTTTGCACCAGGAAGCATTGTGTTGCAAATCATTAAAAATGGATCATGTCATGGGGGTGGTTGTCTGCACTGTTAATTTCATCCGAGCAAGAGGTCTGAATCACCGTCAGTTTGACAGTCTTCTCAGTGATAAAGACATTACGCATGGCTTGCCATACCACACTGAAGTACGGTGGTTAAGCCGAGGTGCCGTGCTGAAGCGTTTCTTTGAGCTACGAGAGGAAATTGGACAGTTCATGGAGAAAAAAGGCAAACCAGTGGAGGAACTTAAATGCCCAGAATGGGTGCAGGATCTTGCCTTTATGGTGGATATCACAGAGCTACTGAATAATCTTAACAAAATGTTGCAGGGCCGTAAAAAAGTTGTCACTCAGTATTATGACAACATACGCGCATTCAAGTTGAATCTGTCACTCTGGGAGACACAACTATCTAGCGGTGACACCGCTCATTTCCCTTGTCTAAGAGATGTGCGTGCGACCGGACTTAATGCTGACATGGATCAATACAAAGAGAAGATTACAGGATTGCTGCGGGAGTTTGAGCGACGGTTTCAGGTCTTCGGTGACCTTGAGACAGAATTTGCAGTTTTTCGCTCGCCATTCACAGTCAAGGCTTCTGATCTGCCTGCTGACATCCAACTCGAAATAATTGGGCTGTATGTGGCCCCTGAACCAAAATGAGTTTGACCCTCCTGCTCTAGATGGACACTACAGCAGACACAATCAGTGACCATGTCAACCCTGATGTCGATGTAGAGGTACAAGCCCACATTACTACGTGTGCCGATTCACATACCAGCTTTGGCTCTCATCGCTTTACAAGATTTTCTACATGGAAATGTCTCATCAGAGCAATAGCATCTCTCATCCACATTACTGGGTCCTAAGGCTGTGAGTGATTCCTTAGTTAAGAATGAGTGCAGCGGGTGGCATTGCTGTTCAAAGCCTCCAACAGTAGATCTCCTGGCAGGAGCAAAAGATGCTGTCATTCACACTGTACCAAATGAAGGGTACGAGAATGAGATTGCTTGTCTGAAGGACAAAAGGGATATTCCTAAAAGAAGCTCAACCCTATGTTGGATAGTAAAGGGATCCTGAGGATTGGTGGCAGACTTAAGTATGCTGAATTAGACCCTGCAGAGAAATTCCCTCTCATCATTCCTGGCCTCAGTCATGTTGCTACTCAACTTACATGGCACTACCATTAGAGAGTCAAGTACCAAGGCCGTGCTTTCACTGACGGAGCTCTCCGCTCGGATGGAATTTGGATAGTTGGAGCTAAGAAGTGCGTTTCCAGCAACATAAGTGCATTACATGTAACAAGCTTCGTGGGACAGCAGCAGAACAGAAGATGGCTGAGCTTCCTTCTGATCGACCCAGCACAGCCACCCTTTACAAATGTAGGTCTGGATGTGTTCGGTCCTTGGAATATAATTACACGCCGTACCAAAGGTGGGGCAAACAGTAAAAGATGGGCAGTACTCTTCACATGCCTCAGCGTGCGGGCTGTGCACATTGAGCTTATAGAGGCATTAGACAATTCAAGCTTCATCAATGCTCTCCAGCGCTTCACTGCATTACGTGGATCAGTGAAGCTGATTCGCTCCGACTGTGGTCTCCACTGTTGCAGAGTCACCCTTTCTTCTGACTCCAGCCATGACCCTCACACAGAAGGTTTGTAGTAGGAGAAGTAGGAGACGTGGAGCAGAGTGAGGTTGGTTAATCATCCTTTAATTCCTTCTTGTAAACTGAACAGAAAACAACAAAAGGAATCTAAGGAGAGGTACAACTGAGAGCCACTCTGGAGGCAGTGGTGGTAGGGGCTCGTCGTCCCATTCCTCTGCGATTGGGGTAGGTGTGGGATCCTGGCCGAATGAGACCGGTCCTGGGGTCATGCTAGAGAGGATCGTCGGAGCCAGGTACAACCCCGCCTTACCTGCTTCCCCACAGGCTGGTCCCTGGCCCTCTCTGGCAGATGTTGTCGGCTGGTAGGTGGAGAGATGCATGTCGCCCTCGCGCTCTCTCTCTTCCCAGTACCGATCGTGCTGGGACAAGCCTCTGAGCCGTGAGCGATGCGGTGGGGTCTGTTCTCCCCGCCGAGCCAACTGATCCCACAGCCCCCCCCCCCCCCAGTGATTTCTTGGGTCTCCTAGGGGCTGCTCTTTGGGGACGCCGTCGAGACTGGAGGTCTAGATCTGCTGGGCAGGGATCCAAACTCAAAGTCCATACCTCTTCAAACACTTGGCGGATTTTCTCCGCTGCTGTGAGCTGCTCCTTCCCGTTTTGGTAGTTCATTCTGTCACGGTTGGTTGGATGCAGGAGACGTGGAGCAGAGTGAGGTTGGTTAATCATTCTTTAATTCCTTCTTGTCATCTGAACATAATACAACCAAAGGAATCTAAGGAGAGGTACAACCGAGAACTGATGCGCCGAATTAAACACAAACAATGAACCACAAACTGAGGAAAACACAGGCAACTGAAATAAGGTCCCCAATCAGAGGCGACGAGAGACAGCTGCTTCCAAGTAAAAATGAAAAATGTACTTCCTTTCGTGAGTCTTTATTGAAGGAGAGGAAGTAAATTTTATGTTTTTACGTGGTTCTGAGCAACGTGTTCTTCAATATACCCTACAACACTGAACTACAGAAATAAAGAAAAATACAAACACTTACTTCCTCTCCTGGGTCTTCATTGAAGTATCTCAATACTACCTCAAATGTTTAGCTATCTGTCCTTGTATGCTAAGCAGCGCATGAAGGGGACAGAATAATATCATATGCCCCATGTGTGCGTCACATGAATAAAATAAAATGTGTTCTGCGTGTTTCATTATCAATGCCCACATACAATGCAAAATGTAATGGCCGTTCGAGTGCATTTACCACAAACAAGTTGCTTACATGTTTGGCAGATACCATTACTTTTGTTCCCTGTACATGCCAACTGGACATCTCCTTTTGGACAAATCTATTACCCCTCCCAACATACATAAAAAACCCTCAACTGGACAAAATCTTGCAACTTACATATACCTTTTAGTCATTTTTTGTTATTTATTAATGCAGTCTACTCATTATGCTCAGTCCACTGTTCTTATCTGTTTTTACTTCACTTATTCATTTTGTATTAATTGTTGCACCAATGACCAGAACAAATTCCTTGTTTGTTGTAAAACTTATTTGGCAATAAAACACTTTCTGATTGTGATTTCTGATTGTTATTGTACAAGGTATGTGAATTGATGCCAGCCAGGTCTAAGATGTTGTAAAACACTGCAACAGGCCATAGCGACTCCCTCCCTTTACCGAATACAAGCCTTCAGCCATCTGGGCCATAACATCAATGCCACACTTAGCTGTTGTAGTGGGCAATAGTTTCAGGCAGTTTCTTTGTGCCACTGTCAATTCCAACTGTCTGATGCATTATGCTCAATATGCATACATTTTTCTTTGCTTTTACTTGGTAAATCGTAAGTGTTGCGTTCCCAGCCTTCAGAACTTGTGTAGAATATTTTTCAGACTGTGCCTGTGTACAGGGTGGCGTTTCTCATCTGATTTTATTATACCAACAACTGTGGTTTTGTTTGCCAAAAGATTGCATGCCAGTGGCAAGGAGGTGAAAAAATTGTCTGTGTTTACATTTCTTCCTTTCCCCAAGACGCATTACGACATTGTCGGATAAATGCTGCCCAGCCGGCCTGCTTTTGTTTTTTCCCAGATAGGGAAGTGCATTCAACATATAATTATAACATTTTGTTTTGACCTCAGCGGCAATCCAGAACGTTATCCCAAATTAGTCTGTTTTATTATCCATGTATTGTGTGAATCGACAGCGTGCTTTGTTAGGGTATAGCTGTTCATTAATAGTTATGTTTGCACTGGGTTTGTTGCAACACTGTTTTTCACAAAAGTATCGAAGATCTCAGATATCATGGCAAATATTGTACCCTTCGAGACATTGTAAGGAAATACGCCACTGATCAAACTGTGCACCCACTCTTACTGTATAGACGTTTACACAGTGAACTCCAGCCACACACTCACTACTTCATAGCACTAAAAGCTAAAGACATTGTACTTTGAATACAATTTTCCTAACAGCTCCACCCATTCATTTGATCAATAAAATTGTCAATTTCTCTCTGTGGTTTTGACTGGCCATTATAACCTATTGAATAGCAAATTATTGTTGCCATCTATGCCCCATCACCTTACACAATGTGTTAATTTGCAATATTAAATCGCAATATATTATCCTTAGTTCATATATAGCATTATTACATATGTTCAAAGTTTTTATAAATCGACGTAGATCAGTATCTTATGTTTGCCAAGTGGTAGCCTATCGCCCCCGGCTGACGCAAAATGTGGTGTATAGATCCAACTCGATTGATAAAACCATTGAAAAATCCAGTCAGCACAATCTTTCATAATGGAGACTTATAATTTTAGGCCAACAGCATTACGGTTCCTTTTTTAGTAGCAAGACATACTGTAAGGCATAGTCTATATTGATGAACATAGTCATATGTTTTAAATAGCCATATAATGTCCTACATTTAAACAGCTATAAAACACAAATGCTATGATCCAACAAATGTTTTTTATTTAAATTAGTCAGCAGAATGAAGTCTTCACAATATTTGTGGGGTGAGCATAGGCTACATCTAGGGCTGTTGCAATTATTACATAATCACCTGATCACAATTATTTGAGCCAGATTGCAATTGTTTTTATTGAAAACGGTATTCTTGCACAATATTTTGATTCCAAAGTCATGTTTCCAATCTGAATAAGGGATTTTAGGCCAATGTTAGAAACGTCTCAACAAATACCACGTGAAGTATGTCCATTTCCATAGGATATCCCATGTGTGCAGAAGCGTGTTTGACATGCTCTGCAGAAAGTTGTAGGCTCAGATAATTTACTGAAACTCGTTTGCTTCTTAATTTATGTTTAAACCTAGTTTAGAATTGTTTTGAAATGCACCGTAATGTAGCCTAATTTCGCAACATTACTATTTAGAAAAACACGTTTGAGTCGCTTATTTGTCGCAGCAACTCTGATGAACAAAAAAAAACACCCAAGCATGTGTAAAATATTTTTTCATATACAGCTCCAGAAAAAATGAAGAAACCACTGCACCTTTTTCTTTCCTTTCCAAAAAAGTTGAAAAGGAAAGTTTTGAGTGAGGAACAGAAGCGTTCAATTTGCAGTGGTCTCTTAATTTTAACCATTCTGTTCCTCACTCAAAACCTTCCTTTTCAACTTTTTTGTAAAGGAAAGAAAAAGGTGCTGTGATCTCTTAATTTTTTCCGGAGCTGTAGGTCACACAATATTAGGCTATTTAATATGCTTTTAATCAATTTATTTATTAATTTGGCATATTTTCCACCAGACAGTTTAGCCGTTGTTATTTTCATCTGCCGGACAATTACATGTGATAACGGCTAAAAGTCAGCATTTGCCGGCTAACATAAAGCTTGGTCTTTATAGCTTACGTTGGCACCCCGAATTTTGGCACTTGCTATCAGGCTTACAGTGATATTAGACAATATTTTAAAGTTAGCCATAAATTTATGATTCTTTCAAATTGTTTTTTAGGCCTAACTCTATTGTTGATAAATACACAATGGTGTGAAGATGTTATTTATTATATAGGATGTTTATATGCATTTGCACGGCTATTAATCGCTTCACGATTTTCAACGGTGGTATGATCCCTAATCTGACTGTAAAACGTGCGCGCACACACCCACACATTTTTTTTTAAGTGCCTCTTGGTCAAATGTCCTTCCGGCGCTAATAGGTTCATTGGCATTAGATATACGCTCAAGATGCCCTATCTACTGATCATTGTGTGTAAGCAACACCCTCCCATTCAGGCTGAGTGTTTTGTAAAAGCACTTTGTGTCAACTGCTGATGTAAAAAGGGCTTTATAAATAAATATGATTGATTGAAAACACGCATGGTTCAAAATGACCCCTGACGGTTAACACTAGAAGCACCGGAAGGGGTCAGTTTGACCCAGAGGTACCTAAAACAAATGTTTTTGTGGTACTCGATAAACTAACAGAAAGCTCTTTTTAGAAATTCTCCTAGATATGCATGCTTTATCCCCCACAATTTTTTAGGCAAAAATAACAAATGGAAAAGCGAATTTAGAGCCATTTTTCCTCGCATTTTTGCCAGACACGCAATCTGCCATTTTTATTTTATTTTTTAAAGCTGTAATTCTCCTTCTGTCACCAGGTGGCGCATAAAAATGGCTGATTTGCCCCCAGATGGCGCAACTCTTTGGTAATATTGATTAGTCTGAGTGTGTGTGTGTGCATGCATGTCAGGGTTTACGCTAGCTGGCAAATGCAGGCGGTATCATGTGTTATGCAGATGAAAATATCAATGGCCAAAATGTCAGGTGGGAAATATGCCAAATAAATAAATACATTGATTAAAAGCATATTAAAATATTAAATAGCCTAATATTGTGTGACCTATATGATATGTTGCCAAGAAAACAGCAAGCCTTTGCTCGCTCTTACAGTAAGACATTACTGAGTGTTTGGTCGTGTGACTTAGCAAGACTGGGTTTCAACGTTTATGCAATGGGACAACATGTATTTATATACAAACATTTTAATGGGCATTATCTAATTAGAAAATATGGTTGGAAATGACAAAAATCGGCTTACAATATTAGCCAAAATATTTTACACATGCTTGAGTGTTCTTTTGTAGATCAGAGTTGATGTGACAAATAAGCTACTGAAACGTCTTTGTCTAGTTATAATGTTGCAAAATTAGGCTACATTACGGTGCATTGCAAAACCATTTTCAACTAGGGTTAAACATACTGAAATGAAGAAGAAAACAAGTTTAAGTAAATTGAAACTTCCTCAGAGCATGTCAAACGCGTTCCTGCACGTGTGGTCTAGACATCATGCCCCAATATTAGGTTTTATTTATAATAATCCTTTATAATAATTTTGGTCATATCACAAATGACAATGAACTGAATTAAATCTAAACAATTTATTTCAAATAGTGCAAGATGTATACAAAAAAACATGCATTATACAGCAAGCATACAAAATAAACATGTGCAAATGAATTGAAATAAATTAAAAAATCAAACAGTGCAAGAAAACGTGCAATTTACATCTGTCCAGCAGCAGATATAGATATATATATAGATATATTTGACTACAGTGAGAATCACACTACAACTACAGTGAGAATTAAGAACAACATTCACACACAGCTTTAAATATAGCAAGAGGATAATGCAATCATATACATAACACTGTACATAGCAGCAGTTTAAAAAATAAAGTACTGTAGATTAGCAGCAATATTGGTTGTGCTGGAGCTGTGTCATTCATATTCACGGCAGATCCCTTGTACCGCCGCAACGTCTTCTCCCACCTGCACGGTCAGCTGCCCCTTTCAGGTACCTGGTGACCTGGTTCTGGACAGCCTCGTCAGTGGCATCCCGGGTGGAAGGATTCTTCCTTTGCTCCTCCTATTGCTCCTGTAATACAGTAATCAGATATTGTACTTAAATGGTCTAACATGATTTTGAGAAAAAGTCATTATAAATTAACCACAAGAATCTAATAGCCATGTACAAAATAACTTACTTTGAAGAATAGTCCTGAGGAAAAGGTCCTTAAAGATGGCCTTGTTCCCAGCTCCAGTCCAGATGATCAAGAGGGCGAGAGCATTTGTAATGATGCACGGTAGCATCGGCCACTGCGTGTACTTCAGCTCCCTGCCAGCCTTAACAGTACAGATGGAAGAATTAAAAGGTTTTACACTTGACAGCTTATGTTAAATGTTTCTAATCATTTTATATAACATCTAAGTTTGTTAGATTTCTTTAATGAAAAGAAAACTGCTTACCAGTCTGTCCTGAACATCCTTGTCTTGCCTCAACTGTGAATCAAACTGCCGCAGGTCTTCCAGGTTGTCCAGGGGGAGCTGAATACCCTGAACATTGGGGAACGACAACTCCCCCACCGAGCCATTTGCTTGGACACAAGCGAGCACTGTGGCCATCTTGTTCAACAGCTCGCGCAGTTCTTCACTCATTGTGCCCATGTGGCGCAAGTGAAGTGAATTACATGGAGCTACAAAAAAGCAGTTAATCACCGTCACATACCACTTACAAATTGCGCGACATTCAAGACAAATGAAATGTTTAATGAAGACAACATGCTAGCACAATTATAGTCAGTAAATGGCACACATTCAGACAAATGCAGTTTCATGAAGACAAGATGCTAGGGTAACTATAGTCTTGTTTTTACCTGATTGTAGAGCCAATTGTGCCCTCAGCTCAACCTTCTCTTCAGTCAGCCACTTGATCTTCTCCAAATGTTCTGAAAGTAAAGACAGGCAGTTAATTATTCAGTCCTAAATATCTGGTTATTTTACACTCCTCAGAACTCAATAAATCGCAGTGTCCGCCAAAATGTTCATTCTTACCTTCATGTGCAGAGCTAAAACTTCCCCCAACCTCTGCCTTCTTGCCCTTAAAAATAAATTGAAATTGACATGGTGCCGTGGAGTACTGTGCTTGCTCCATCCTAAAAAAAAACATAAAAGTTGGTGAATCAGTAAATATGGTGAAACCAAATAAACATTGCAGCAATTACCAGATCAACATGTAATTCACATACCTCCAGGGCTGCAATCCACAGGGTGTTGTGGTGTAGATGTGCGTCTTTGGGGTGTAGGGGCCCACGCTGGAACGATTTTCACTTCTCTGGCGATACACACGTCCGGTCTCCCACGTATCTAGGAAAAGTTAAATTTTTGTAAGCATTTACCCTGCAAAACACATTTTCATCCCAAGTTTCAAATTGTTATTACGTTTTCAAATTTACCTGCATGCTTGATGAGCTTATAAGGGACAGCCTCCCAGGTGTCTTCAGGTGGTGAACAAGTTCTGTCAAACTTGTCGTGGCTGAAGGACTTCCTGCTGGTGATGCTGTATGGTGGCCAGTAGCAAAGTCCCCCTTTGAGCCACAGGCATGGAAGTACTGCCACACAGTCATCCTCCTCCCGGAACAAAACTACAGAAAATGTCATGATCTGAAAGCAATGTTTAGAAAAGAGGTTTAGAAAAAAGTGACAGCATAAGACACACACAGGGTAGCTAAGAACACTGGATACACAAAGACACACAAGACACCTCAGTAACGGAATTGTAACAAGTGCAGGTTTAGCTAGTCTAGCTAACAGACAATATTACTGCCAAGAGTTAGCTATCGCACATGTGGATAACTTTACACAAAGAAACACAATTTAGCTAACGTTATGTATTAGTCGATATAAGTTACGAGGAATAAGCACAACATATTCTAACTTGTTGATACACTAAGAAACATGATTTAGCCAAGTTAGCTAACGATATTACCATACCTGTTGAACTGTTGATATGCTAAGAAGCACAAAACATCCAAACTTAAACGAATAAACAAAAAATAGTAATCTACCGAACTTGTGGACACACGAAGAAACACAAGGGTTACTGTAGGTATTTCATCTCAGGCCAATGCAGTTTTATTCAAGCTCCGTTTCTATAACTTGTTTTCCCGCCTATGGTTGGGAACTTGCATTCAGCTACCAGTGACTTTGACTAAATAATTTGAATTTGAATAGAATATTGCATACAGTCATTGTTTAAGACAAAACAGTCATTACGTTCTTACTCAGTAGCCTAACAACACTTAACGTTAGTTATTTGTAATAACGCTGAACAGAACTCACTAGTAGCTATGTATGTGACTCGACGTTCAATCATTTTCAGTCCGATGTCGAAAAAAATCTTGATCTTCATCTGTTTCGGGAGTTCATCAAATTGTAGTAAAACAATGTCATAATCCACATATTGTATTGTCCAATTCAGAGCATATAGCTTATACCTTACACCCTTTGAAAAAGAGTTGTTCGTTTTCCTGAATGAGACTGAAAGAACCAAGTCACTAAAATGATCCAGTTTTCACATTACTACAACGTGGGATTCCTAGCTTGCAAAATGGTGATTGTCTCGCCTTGCATGCAATTCACATTCGCTACAGTGCCATCTACAGACACGGCGGTGTTTACACACAGTAAAGAACTGTCCCCCATGAAGCGAGTGGAGTCAAGGCTAGGCGAGTAGTTGAGCCGGTACCATGCAGTGGAAAAGGACCATTAGTTCGGGAAAAAAATTATGGTAAGCAACGGCGAGAAACGGCAAGAGATGTCTACACAACGGTCCTTCACACAAGCAATAGTGCATAATTCAAAGTGTATTTTATTTATAAACTAAACCAAAATTCTGTACACTAAGATTTAACAATATTAAAATAAAGTTAATACAAATAATCAGCACAAGAATAAAAGGGGCACAATAGCATCTCTGCTGGAACAAAATGGCAACACAAGCAGATAGAGCAGATCACAGTGCACGCCCTCTCTTCGGCGGCTAGCCGCCAGCGTAAAGCTGTCGGGCCGCTGGTGGAAAGCCGCCGGAGATGCAAATTAGGTGATACAAATTGAGATCAGGTGAAAAGAGGCAAAAGCTGGTGGCCCGCTGGCTGTAGGACATTATAGCCTCCAGCGGCCCGCCAGCAGCAAAATGCTGCCACGCCGCCATCGATTGCTCACTGGGATGTTGTCCCATTGCATAAACCTTGAAATACACGATGGTGTGAACATGTTATTTAATCTTTTAGGCCATTTATATGCATTTGCAAGGCTATGATTCGCTTCACGATTTTCAACGGTGGTTTGGTCCCTAACCTGACTGTTCCAACGTGCGCAAACACCCACACCATTTTTTTAAATCCCTCTTGGTCAATTGTCCTTCTTCCGGCGCTAAGTGTCATTGGCACTGGACACACGTGCAAGATGCGCCATCTTCCGATCAATGTGTGTAAGCAACACCCTCCCATTCAGGCAGAGTGTTTTGTGGGAGGCGCAGCATCCTCCCATTCAAAACATGCATGGGTCAAAATGACCCCTGATGGCGCTTCTAGTAGGTGTCAATGGCATCTAGTGTTAACAACCTCAATAACATTTCAGAATAAACAATTAGGCTAGATATACTTTTACTCATTCGGATTCAGAGACATTCAGATTCAGAAATGCCATAACAGCAGCAAATAACCAAATGCATAGGCCTGGCAAGTCGTTAGTATTTTATAACAAGGGATTTATTTCAAATTATTGGTACAAGCTTTTCCATTAATTACAACTGCAAATTAACTATAAACGTTGTCAAAGAACCCGAATTGTCTCCCATGAATTAGCACAGAGATATATGTGAATTGCCTTACATTAGCTAACGCCCTTGTGTCAGTGTTTTCTGGCCATAACAACAAAATACAAAATGTATTAGACCATCTAGACAGCTAATTTTTTATATACAGTTCCTTAAAACTATACTTTCTAAACAAAACTACACTTAATATATAGACTAACAGTCTATAGTTATGTTACGGTCTGCATTAAACCTACCGATGCATTCAAGTTCCAGTGATTAAGAAAATATCCTAGGAAATAAGGTTAATAGGAATAAAATAAATTATATTAAATTAATGAACAAAAACCAAACAAAATCTGGCTAGCACATCCATAGATGCAAGATCTTGATAAAAATGTAAAGACTCATTAGGCAATGTCTATGTTGTTATGATCATTTATTCTTGTTCATGTCCACGTGCTCCGGGAGTAGACGACTAGGCTTATGTAGTCTGTTGACTATTAGGCCTGCAGCCGAGAAAATCCTTTCAGCCAGTAAAGATGTTGCCGGGATGCACAGGCAAGTTTCGCTAGCCGTGATTATTTCCTGTACTTGGGCATTTGCCAGATTTGTTTTGTCTTTAAGAAATAACCCGTCATTACTGCTGTCAAGTGAGTCAATCAGTAGTACAGACTGTTTTTGTTTGTGATTGATTTTGAAAATATGACTGATCATGCAAAAAAACTGTCTTTTATTGAAGGATAGTGATCATATGAAGCCATTTATCATCACATATTTGTTTGGCTCCTTTTTAAATCATAATGATAACAGAAATCACCCAAATGGCCCTGATCAAAAGTTTACATACCCTTGAATGTTTGGCCTTGTTACAGACACACAAGGTGACACACACGGGTGAAAATGGCAATTAAAGGTGAATTTCCCACACCTGTGGCTTTTTAAATTGCAATTAGTGTCTGTGTATAAATAGTCAATCAGTTTGTTAGCTCTCACGCGGATGCACTAAGCAGGCTAGATACTGAGCCATGGGGAGCAGAAAAGAACTGTCAAAAGACCTGTGTAACAAGATAGTGGAACTTCATAAAGATGGAAAAGGATATAAAAAGATATCCAAAGCCTTGAAAATGCCAGTCAGTACTGTTCAATCACTTATTAAGAAGTGGAAAATTCAGGGATCTCTTGATACCAATCCAAGGTCAGGTAGACCAAGAAAGATTTCAGCCAAAACTGCTTCGGGATACAAAGAAAATCCCAAAGGTAACCTCATGAGAAGTACAGGATGCTCTGGAAAAAAACGGTGTGGTTGTTTCAAGGAGCACAATACGGCGATACTTGAACAAAAATGAGCTGCATGGTCGAGTTGCCAGAAAGAAGCCTTTGCTGGGGCCAATGCCACAAAAAAGCCCAGTTACAATATGCCTGACAACACTTTGACACGCCTCACAGCTTCTGGCACACTGTAATTAGGAGTGACAAGACCAAAATAGAGCTTTATGGTCACAACCATAAGTGTGATGTTTGGAGAGGGGTCAACAAGGCCTATAGTGAGCAGAATACCATCCCCACTGTGAAGCATGGTGGTGGCTCGCTGATGTTTTGGGGGTGTGTGAGCTCTAAAGGCACGGGGAATCTTGTGAAAATTGATGGCAAGATGAATGCAGCATGTTATCAGAAAATACTGGCAGACAATTTGCATTCTTCTGCACGAAAGCTGTGCATGGGACGCTCTTAGACTTTCCAGCACGACAATGACCCTAAGCACAAGGCCAAGTTGACACTCCAGTAGTTACAGCAGAAAAAGGTGAAGGTTCTGGAGTGGACATCACCGTCTCCTGACCTTAATATCATCGAGCCACTCTGGGGAGATCTCAAACGTGCGGTTCATGCAAGATGACCAAAGACTTTGCATGACCTGGAGGCATCTTGCCAAGACAAATGGGCAGCTATACCACCTGCAAGAATTCGGGGCCTCATAGACAATTATTACAAAAGACTGCATGTTGTCATTGATGCTAAAGGGGGGAATACACAGTATTAAGAACTAAGGGTATGCAGACATTTGAACAGGGGTCAGTTCATTTTTTTCTTTGTTGCCATGTTTTGTTTTATGATTGTGCCATTCTCTTATAACCTACTGTTGAATATGAATCCCATAAGAAATAAAACACGTGTTTTGCCTGCTCACTCATTTTTTTTACAAACGGTACATACAGCTCTGGAAAAAATTAAGAGACCACTGCAAAATTATAAGTTTCTCTGGTTTTTTTAATCACAGCTTTCATGCTTCTTGGCATGCTCTCCACCAGTCTGTCACATTGCTGTTGGGTGACTTTATGCCACTCCTGGCGCAAAAATTCAAGTAGCTCGGCTTTTTTTGATGGCTTGTGACCATCCATCTTACTCTTGATCAAATTCCAGAGGTTTTCATTGGGGTTCAGGTCTGGAGATTGGGCTGGCCATGGCAGGGTCTTGATCTGGTGGTCCTCCACCCACACCTTGATTGACCTGGCTGTGTGGCATGGAGCATTGTCCTGCTGGAAAAAACAATTCTCAGAGTTGGGGAACATTGTCAGAGCAGAAGGAAGCAGGTGTTCTTCCAGGATAACCTTGTACTTGGCTTGATTCATGCGTCCTTTACAAAGACAAATCTGCCTGATTCCAGCCTTGCTGAAGCATCCCCAGAAAATCCCCAATCCTCCAGTTGTAGGCCTCTCCGGGTCTCCGTCTAACCATTAGACGACCAGGTGTTGGGCAAAGCTGAACATTTTACTCGTCAGAGAAGATGACCTTACTCCATTCCTCTACGGTCCAATCCTTATGTTCTTTTGCACACTTCAGCCTGGCTCTTCTTTGCTTCTCATTGATGAAGGGCTTTTTTCTAGCTTTGCACGACTTCAGCCCTGCCCCTAGGAGCCTGTTTCGAACCGTCCTCGCCATGCACTTCACCCCAGCTGCTGTTTGCCATTCTTTTTCTAGGTCACTTGATGTCATCCTACGGTTTTTGAGTGACATTCGAATGAGTTGACGGTCATCTCGGTCAGTGGTCAGACATTTTCTTTTCAACTCTTTTGTCATGCTGAATAGTTATTTTTTCATTCAAATTACCTTTGAGGTACTACTTGCACTGTTTTTGCCATCCAGCTGGTCCTAGTGCAAGAGGATAGGAGATGACCACAGCAGTGGTTTTTATACTTTTTCTTGTTAAATTAGATTTGGTTCAGGTAATCACCTAATCAGTACCTCATTAACCCTTGTGTCATCCCGGGGTCTGAACGACCCGTGGACAGCCTGTCCAGCCCTCGCGTCGCCCCGGGGTCAGAGAGACCCACTTTAATCCTTGCCTCGTGTGGCCCGGGGTTCAGAGAGACCCACTGTTATCCTTCCCCTCGCCTCGCACCGGGGTCGGACAGACCCACCGTTAGCCTGCCCGCGCTCCCCTTGCCCTAGGGTCTCTCTGACACGAGCGAGGAGTTGCCTGATCCCCTTGCCTCTGGGTCTTTCTGACACAAACAAGTTGCCGCATCCCCTTGCCCTCGGGTCTCTCTGACACACGAGCAGACTGCCATGCTCGCATCGCCTTTTGGGTCTCTATGACACGAGCAGCCTGCCCCTTGCCCTTGGGTCTCTCTGACACCAACGAGTTGCCCCGCTCCCCTTGCCCTCGGGTCGTTCTGACACGAGCGGGTTGCCTCATCCCCTTGCCTTTGGGTCTCTCTGACACCAACGAGTTGCCCCGCTCCCCTTGTCCTCGTGTCGTTCTGACACACGAGCAGAGTGAAACACTCGCATCGCCCTCTGGTCTTTCTGACATGAGCGAGTTGCCTCATCCCCTTGCCTTTGGGTCTCTCTGACACGAGCGAGTTGCCTCATCCCCTTGCCTTTGGGTCAGACAGACGCAAGGTTAGCCAGCTCGCATCGCCTTTTGGGTCGTTCCGATACAGGGTTAGCCTGCTCGCGATCCCCTTGCCTTTGGGTCTCTCAGACACGAGCGAGTTCCTGCTCCCCTTGCCTTTGGGTCTCTCTGACACGAGGGTGTAGCCCCATCCCCTTGCCTTTGGGTCTCTCCGACACAACCAAGTAGCTCCATCCCCTTGCCTTTGGGTCTCTCTGACACGAACGTGTTGGCCCCATCCCCTTGCCTTTGGGTCTCTCTTACACGAACGTGTTGGCCGCTCACCTTGCCTTTGGGTCTCTCCGACACAAGGGTGTAGCCCCATCCCCTTGCCTTTGGGTTTCTTCAACACGAACCGGTTGCTCCATCCCCTTGCCTTTGGGTCTCTTCGACACGAGCGAGTTGGCTGCTTCCCTTGCCTTTGGGTCTCTCCGACACAAACGAGTAGCCCCATCCCCTTGCCCTCGGGTCTCCCCGACACGAACGTGTTGGGCGCTCACCTTGCCTTTGGGTCTCTCCGACACGAGTGAGTTGGCCGCTCCCCTTGCCTTTGGGTCTCTTCGACACAAGCGAGTTGGGCGCTTCCCTTGCCTCCGACACGACCGAGTAGCCCCATCCCCTTGCCTTCGGGTCTCTCTGACACGAGCGAGTTGGCCGCTTCCCTTGCCTTTGGGTCTCTCTGACACGAACGTGTTGGGCGCTCATCTTGCCTTCGGGTCTCTCCGACACGAACGTGTTAGGCGCTCCCGTTGCCTTCGGGTCTCTAAGACACAAACGTGTTGGCCGCTCACCTCGCCCTCGAGTCTCTCTGACACGAGCGAGGTTGCCTCATCCCCTTGCGCTCGGGTCTCTCCGACACGAACGTGTTGGCTGCTCACCTTGTCTCCGACACGAGCGAGTTGGCCGCTCCCCTTGCCCTCGGTCTCTCCGACACGAGCGAGTTGCCCGCTCGTGTCTAACCCGCTAGGGACCCTGCAGCTGCTGTACCGAGAGCGAGAAAAAGATACTAACATTGGTCCGCGGTGCGTGCTGCTCGGTCGTTGTCTGAGGCTCGGAAGCGATGATCGGCGCGGCTAGGTGCACCGTGAAACAGGTTCTAGAACAGATTTTCGCAAATGTCCCACCTGACTACCCTGAGGATAAGGAGGAACAGGAGGACAAGGAGGAACAGGAGGACGTGTCAGAGGAAGAAGACTGCGAGGAATACAACCCGGAGCACGACGACGAAGGCGCCTCGTCCTCGTCGTCAGACCAGGACCTAGACGCACCAGGGGCCGAGGGAGAGATGTTCCGGTCGAAAAACCGCACGATTGCATGGTCCTCGGTGGTGTATCCCAAACAGGGCAGGCGGTTGGAACCTAACGTGGCGGGGATGATGCCCCCGGGCCCCACGGAGCACGTGATCTCACGCGCGGGACATAGCCTCCACGTTCCACCTGTTCATCACAACCACGATAGAGACCGTGGTCCTGGAGATGACAAACTTGGAGGGCTCTCAGAAATACGGAGACGGCTGGAAGGCGATGGATGCGATCGACCTGCGCGCCTACGTGGGGCTGCTGATCCTGGCGGGCGTATACAGGCCCGAGGCGAGGCCGCTGCCAGTCTGTGGGACGCAGAGAGCGGAAGGCCGATATTCCGCGCCACGATGTCTCTGAAACTCTTTCACACGTACTCGAGACTGCTGCGCTTCGACGACCGCAAGTCGCGACCGGCGAGACGCGCCGCTGACAAACTGGCGGCCATACAAGAGGTCTGGGACAAGTGGGCTGAGCGGCTGCCGTACCTCTACAACCCGGGCCCTCACGTGACGGTGGACGAGCAACTGGTTCCGTTCAGAGGTGATGCACGCACGCACATCTGTACGAAAACCTAGATGCCCACTCCACCCCCCTGTGACTATTTTCAGTGACACCGATGCTCATCATCATCATCATCATCTCTCTTCTCCCCAGGTTGTTGCCCTTTCCGCCAGTACATGCCCAGCAAGCCCGCGAAATACGGGATCAAGTCGTGGGTGGCCTGCGACGCGAAATCCAGCTACGCGTTGAAGATGCAAGTGTACACCGGGAAGCCGACCGTCGGGGGGCCGGAGAAGAACCAGGGCTTGTGGGTAGTGCTTGATGTGACCGAGGGGCTCAGGGGGCACAACATGACGTGCGACAATTTCTTCACCTCCTATGAACTCGGACGGCAGCTCCTTGCCAGGGAGATCACGATGGTGGGCACAGTTCGCAAGAACAAGCCCGAGCTCCTTGCCACGCTGCTCGCGACCAAGGGCAGAGAGGTCTTCTCGTCCAGGTTCCCCTTCACGCTGAGCGCGACTCTAGTGTCCTACATGCCCAAGAAAAACATGAACATGGTACTGCTGAGCACGCTGCACACGGATGCGGACGTCAGCGAGCGCCAGGACAGGAAACCCACCGTCATCCTGGACTACAACTGCAACAAAGGAGGTATGGACAACCTAGACAAGGTGGTCGGGACGTACAGCTGTAGAAGGATGACGGCCCGCTGGCTCCTGGTGGTCTTCCACAACATCATCGACGTCTCCTCGTACAACGCCTTCGTGATATGGAGGGAGCTCAACCCCGGCTGGATGACCCGTAAGCGGAACAAGAGGAGGGTGTTCCTCGAGCAGCTGGGAAAGGCGCTGGTGACGCTGCTCATCGAAAGAAGGGAGTGTATCCCGCGCACACACGCGTCCGCTGCGCCAGAGCCTGTGATCACCCCGAGGGTCCCGACGCCCTGGCCCCTGCCTCTGCCAGTAAGAGGAATAGGTGTCAGAGCTGCCCGCCCAAGAAGGACTGTAAATCCCACACCCTGTGGAGCAGGTGTAAGAAATACGTCTGCAGAGGCTGTGCACACGCGTACTGTCCCACGTGTGCCAAATGGGGGTTTACAGAAGAAGGCACGATCTGACCCGCAGGACACAGGGTGTGTGTTCTGCCCCACGGCTAGGTGAGAGTGTCTTTGGGTCAGAACGACCCACCGTTAGCCCGACCCGCTCCCCGTGCCCTCGCGTCTTTCCGACCCAACGTTAGCCCGACCCGCTCCCCTTGCCCTAGGGTCTCTGTGACCCACCGTTAGCCTGACCCGTCCCCTTGTCCTAGGGTCTCTGTGACCCACCATTAGCCCGCCCCATCCCCTAGCCCTCGGGTCTCTCTGATCCACCGTTAGCCTGCCCCGTCCCCTTGCCCTAGGGTCTCTGTGACCCACCGTTAGCCTGCCCCATCCCCTAGCCCTCGGGTCTCTCTGACCCACCGTTAGCCTGCCCCGTCCCCTTGCCCTAGGGTCTCTGTGACCCACCGTTAGCCCGCCCCATCCCCTAGCCCTCGGGTCTCTCTGACCCACCGTTAGCCCGCCCCATCCCCTAGCCCTCGGGTCTCTCTGACCCACCGTTAGCCTGCCCCGTCCCCTTGCCCTCTGGTCATTCTGACATTATGGAGTTGGGGGTGTACACAAGAAGGGACGATCTGACCCGCAGGACACCGGGGGGGTGCAGAACGCCAAGGCGAGGGTTAAGTAAAATGAGGTGTGCCTGTGTTGGAATTTAACACTGGAATAGAATGGCTGCCATACATGTAGAGATGCTGATTTAAGAAAAATTAGCAGTGGTCCCTTAATTTTTTCCAGAGCTGTATATTACCAATTTTCCAAGGATATGCAAACTTTTGAGCACAACTGTATATGACAGTCACTATATGCATGTATAGTCAGTCATATACGCATATAGGCTGCATAACTCTCATGCTTCCCATTGGGGGCTTTTACTCAAAAGGCATATATTTAGTTAAAGGTGGTTATTACAATTCTTGATTTTTATTTCATGTCCTAATCAATCAACTTATTCTTAATTGGGTCAAATAATCACCCTATACACGGTCTTTCAAAAACAAAAAATAATTTTGTCTTAACCCTATAACCTATAATTCATGTTTAAACTTTCCTCTTTGAAAATGACTCAAAAATTAGCCTACAAAATCACTGTAAAAAAATATTATTTGACAACAAAAGTTGTTATATAATATTAATTTAAAAACTATTTTTAAACCATGTAATGTACTAAATATATTTCAGTGTGTTAAAATGGATGCAATCATTGGATTCAAATTATATTATATACAAGTATACAACATTTTAAAATAACTGGATAATTTTCACTCAGTGAACTATTTCTATACTACTTTGTGTCAAAAGTACAACACTTTAAGTATACTGCTTTTTAACTTTAGGTTGCCTGCTGAGTGTAAACTGTTGAAATTAGAATGAGGACAAAAGACAAGTGTTAAGAACTAATTTGCATTTGCAAAGATCGAGGAGTTTCCAGAAATGTCAAGAGCTGACTTACGACTGGTTAAAACTTTTTATATCGCGACTTCTCTGTACTGGCCTTTTACTTGTCATCATTACAAAGATTTTTACTAGTATCCACATTCTCTGAAACAGGCCTTTTCATACAGTGCTTGTCGTTGTTGATAAATGGCATTGTTGTCAAAATGTCAACAATTCGACTACTTGTTCTCATCCCTACACAGAACCCAGCCCACCGACGGCAACGGCGACTGCGGCAACCCCAGTGGGCTGCCCAAAGTCCTGCCCAGAGTCCTGCCCGGCCTAGTTCGTCTGCCGCTCCAAGCCCTGTTCCACAGTCTCTGCCCTATCGTATGGACTGGACAGGCAATCGGCGGGCCACTCGTCGAACCCAACCTGCTCCGCATCCTTCAGCCGTCCCAAGGCCTGCTCCGTGTCCTTCAGCCGTCCCAAGGCCTGCTCCACGGCCTTCAGCCACCCCAAGGTCTGCTCCGCGGCCTTCAGCCGCCGTTCCCCGCCCTGCTCCGTGGCCTTCAGCCGCCTTTCCCAGCCCTGCTCCGCGTCCTTCGGGCGACCCGAAGGCCTGCTCTGTGACCTTCAGCCGCACCAAGGCTTGCTCAGTGGCCTTCAGCCGCCCCAAGACCTGCTCCGCAGCCTTCAGCTGCCGCTGCCAGCCCTGCTCCGCAACCTTCATGCGCTTTCCCAGCCCTGCTCCCCAGGCTTCAGTTGCCTTTCCCAGCCCTGCTTTGCATCCTTCAGCCACCCCAAGACCTGCTCCACGGCCTTCACCCTGGAGTCTGGAAACTGATGTCAGTTTAAAATATAGTTAATTTAATTGATTAATTTAAATATAACTTACACAGGCCAATAATGTACATTACTATGTTATGCTTTATTATGTAGGCTACATTTAAATGTGCAGTTAATTATGCTGAACACTGAACAAATAAAACAAATGTTTATTTGAACAAATGAGGGTAATGAGAAAACAAACTGAACAAAACCTTATCTTTCCTACAGAATGTTGCCACACGATGGGGAACAAAGCAGAAAATTATTCAGAGGATACAGTGAGGGAAAAAATTATTTGATCCCCTGCTGATTTTGTACGTTTGCCCACTGACAAAGAAATGAACAGTCTATAATTTTAATGGTAGGTTTATTTGAACAGTGACAGACAGAATAACAACAAAAAAAATCCAGAAAAACATATCAAAAATGTTACAAAATTGATTCGCATTTTAATGAGTGAAATAATTATTCGACCTCTGCAAAACATGACTTAGTACTTGGTAGCAAAACCCTTGTGGCAATCACAGAGGTCAGACATTTCTTGTAGTTGGCCACCAGGTTTGCACACATCTCAGGAGTTCCACTCCTCTTTGCAGATCTTCTCCAAGTCATTAAGGTTCCGAGGCTGACGTTTGGCAACTCGAACTTTCAGCTCCCTCCACAGATTTTCTATGGGATTAAGGTCTGGAGACTGGCTAGGCCACTCCAGGATCTAAATGTGCTTCTTCTTGAGCCACTCCTTTGTTGCCTTGGCCGTGTGTTTTGGGTCATTGTCATTTTGGAATACCCATCCACGACCCATTTTCAATGCCCTGGCTGAGTTCTCACCCAAGATTTGACGGTACATGGCCCTGTCCATCGTCCCTTTGATGCGGCGAAGTTGTCCTGTCCCCTTTAGCAGAAAAACACCCCCAAAGCATAATGTTTCCACCTCCATGTTTGACGGTGGGGATGGTGCTCTTGGGGTCATAGGCAGCATTCCTCCTCCTCCAAACACGGCGAGTTGAGTTGATGCCAAAGAGCTCGATTTTGATCTCATCTGACCACAACACTTTCACCCAGTTCTTCTCTGAATCATTCAGATGTTCATTGGCACACTTCAGATGGGCCTATACATGTGCTTTCTTGAGTAGGGGGACCTTGCAGGTGCTGCAGGATTTCAGTCCTTCACGGCGTAGTGTGTTACCAATTGTTTTCTTGGTGACTATGGTCCCAGCCGCCTTGAGATCATTGAAAAGATCCTCCCGTGTAGTTCTGGGCTGATTCCTTACCGTTCTCATGATCATTGCAACTACACGAGGTGAGATCTTGCATGGAGCCCCAGACCGAGGGAGATTGACAGTTCTTTTGTGTTTTTTCCATTTGAGAATAATCACACCAACTGTTCTCACCAAGCTTCTTGGCGATGGTCTTGTAGCACATTCCAGCCTTGTGTAGGTCTACAGTCTTGTCCCTGACATCCTTGGATAGCTCTTTGATCTTGGCCATGGTGTAGAGTTTGGAATCTGATTGATTGATTGCTTCTGTGGACAGGTGTCTTTTATACAGGTAACAAGCTGAGATTAGGAGCACTTTAGCACTTTAAGAGTGTGCTCCTAGTTTCAGCTCGTTACCTGTATAAAAGACACCTGGGAGCCAGAAATCTTTCTGATTGAGAGGGGTTGAATACTTATTTCACTAATTAAAATGCAAATCAATTTATAACATTTTTGACATGCGTTTTTCTGTATTTTTTAGTTGTTATTCTGTCTCTCACTGTTCAAATAAACCTACCATTAAAATTATAGACTGATCATTTCTTTGTCAGTGGGCAAACATACAAAATCAGCAGGGGATCAAATAATTTTTTCCCTCACTGTACTGGAGCAACTCCCAGCCATGAGACGGGTGCTCATTGATGACAGAAAACATGGCCACCTGAACCCAACATGGCAGGACATTTCTGTGTTGGAGTCCATAAACACAGCAATGAAATCAGTTGCTGATTTGACTGATGCTCTTTCGGGTGAAAAACCTGTCACAGTGTCCACTGTAAAGCCTGTGCTGGAGCTACTCAAAGGAGAACTTTTAGAGCCTGACGCAAAGGACACCACCCTCGCAGCAAGTATAAAGGCAAATGTGCCATGTGCTGGATGAGAAGTACTGCCCTGCTCCAATTCAAGAGCTATTGAGAAAGGCCACCCTCCTCGACCAGCAGTATCATGGCAGTATGGAGGATGTGGGGGTCCTAGATGATGTGAAAACCCAGCTAATACAGGAGTTGGTTGACAGAAGAGGATGAAGGTGATGATGGTGGCAGCTGTGAAGCAGTGGTGAATGATGCATCTGAGCCTCCTCCATCCACAAAGAAGAAACTCAGTGACCTGCTCCAAAAAATAAGAGACCAAAGTTGTAGCCAGGCCCAGGCTGCTGTGTCAAGAAGAGCAAGGGCTGTTGCAGAGTTAACCAAGTACCTGCAACAGGAGGTACTTGAGTCCTCAGCAGATCCTCTGATGTGGTGGCGTGACAACCAAAGAAAATTCCCTTTGATGGCCAAGTTGGCAAAGAAATACGTGTATTTGCGCAACCAGAACAAACTCAGTGCAAATGTTCAGCACAGCTGGCACCATAGCAAGCCCAGTGAGGTCCTGCCTCAAGCCAGAGAAATTGAACATGCTCATGTTTCTGGACCGAAATCTGCCCGACAAACCCACTGATTAAATAACCTTTTTTTGCCCACCATCCCCACCCCCCTTTTTTCAGAGGACTATACAGTGGATATAAAAAGTCTACACACCCCTGTTAAAATGCCAGGTTTTTGTGATGTAAAAGAATGAGACAAAGATAAATCATGTAAGAACATTTTCCACTTTTAATGTGACCTATAATGTGAACAATTCAATTGAAAAACAAACTGAAATCTTCGAGGGGGAAAAATGAAAAATAAAAACCTTACAATAACCTTGATGCATAAGTGTGCACACCCTCTTATAACTGGGGATGTGGCTGTGTTCAGAATTAACCAATCACATTCAAACTTGTGTTAAATAGAAGTCATTACACACCTGCCATCATTTAAAGTGACTCTGATTAATCACAAATAAAGTTCAGCTGTTCTAGTAGGATTTTCCTGACATTTTCTTAGTTGCATCTCAGAGCAAAAGCCATGGTCCACAGACAGCTTCCAAAGCATCAGAGGGATCTCATTGTTGAAAGATATCAGTCAGGAGAAGGGTAAAAAATCATTTCCAAAGCATTAGATATACCATGGAACACAGTGAAGACAGTCATCATCAAGTGGAGAAAATATGGCACAACAGAGAGATTACCAGGAACTGGACGTCCCTTCAAAATTGATGAAAAGACGGGAAGAAAACTGGTCAGGGAGGCTTCCAAGAGGCCTACAGCAACATTAAAGGAACTGCAGGAATTTCTGGCATGTACTGGCTGTGTGCTACATGTGAAAACAATCTCCCGTATTCTTATGAATGGGCTATGGGGTAGGGTGGCAAGACGGAAGCCTTTTCTTACAGAGAAAAATATCCAAGCCCGGCTGAAGTTTGCAAAAACAAACATCAAGTCCCCCAAAAGCATGTGGGAAAATGTGTTATGGTCTGATGAAACCAAGGTTGAACTTTTGGCCATAATTCCAAAAGGTATGTTTGGCACAAAAACAACACTGCACATCACCCAAAGAACACCATACCCACAGTGAAGCATGGTAGTGGCAGCATCATGCTTTGGGGCTATTTTTCTTCAGCTGGAACCGGGGCCTTAGTCAGTGTGGAGGGAATTATGAACAGTTCCAAATACCAGGCAATTTTGGCACAAAACCTTCAGGCGTCCGTTAGAAAGCTGAAGATGAAGAGGAAGGACGGAGGACATCCAAATCCACAAAAGCATGGCTTCACCAGAAGAAGATTAACATTTTGGAATAGCCT
>JACXGI010005822.1:29167-44956 GCA_016801175.1 Esox masquinongy
TTGAACATCTGTGGGGTGATCTGAAGAGGGCTGTGCACAGGAGATGTCCTCGCAATCTGACAGATTTGGAGCGCTTTTGCAAAGAAGAGTGGGCAAATATTGCCATGTCAAGATGTGCCATGCTAATAGACTCCTACCCAAAAAGACTGAGTGCTGTAATAAAATCAAAAGGTGCTTCAACAAAGTATTAGTTTAAGGGCAACCAGGTTATTGTGAGTTTTTTTATTTTTCCCCCTCAAAGATTTCAGTTTGTTTTTCAATTGAATTGTTCACATTATAGGTCACATTAAAGGTGGAAAAAGTTCTGACATGATTTATCTTTGTTTCATTCTTTTACATCACAAGAACCTGGCATTTTAACAGGGGTGTGTAGACTTTTTATATCCACTGTATATTTTTATTAATATTATTACTTAAATGGTTAATTGTTTGCACTTGTCCCTATACACGTTCATAGCAACTAAAATGACAAGGGGAGATACATTTGGAAAAAACATAAGAAGCAGTGATGACTTTTGCCATGTACTTTTGCCAGTAGTGGTAACTATTTTTTATACTCCTAATTTCATTTCATCTGTTTTTTTAAATGTTCATAAAATACAATGTTATATAATAAAGAGGTGTGGTTTACTTCATAGTCTGTGTACTTGGGTTATTACATTATTTGGGTCACATACCAGTGAAATAACCAAAAGATGTATCCTGGGATTCATTCAAATCTTTAATTTGTTTGAAAAATAGTAAATAAATTTGAGACAATTATATTGTTAATGGTAATTATTTCTACATTTTTAACAACATTTGGAATTGTTACAGCTCTACTCTATTCCTTTATACACTCCCAGACTCAATATCAGAGTGTGTGTGCCTGAAAGTTAGGAAATGAAGTTCATCATGTCATAAAACACGCATGGCCACACCTAACAACAGTGCTTAAATACACAGAGCCGTACACAACACTTTAATCAAAATGACCGAAATGACTAACAATTTCATTGTGGCCCAAATCTAAAAACAGTCTACACAAAGACTTCCAAACTGTTTAGCTGACATTGTCCCCATTCCTGTTGATTGATGCTTTTGTCTGACCAGCCATACACCCGGAACATTATTCGTGAGTAGTCCGGACATTTTACCTACATTTGTTTTAGAACATTTACCAGGCCAGAAATAGCCCGTCACTTATCACCTGTTATTTACCAACTTCCTTTAATAGCGTGCTGGTGACTTCCTAGCAGCCTGACCAACATAAAACAGGATAAAAATAAAAAAACAAGATTTTACCAGTTAAAAAAATAAAGGGATGCAGAATGACATGTCAAAAGAGATTCTGGAAGAAACATTAGGATAAAGAACAAGAAATAAAGAGAAACCCTGATCTGAAGCCAAACATTCCTCTCTTCACAGATGTTCCTCTCTTACCAATATGAGTTGTCTGAAATTCAGTTCACTGGTCCCTCTTCACCTAAGGAACAAATAGGTGAAGAGGGACCTGTGGACTGAATTTCAGACCACCATTCTTTCTGCATAGATCCCAATTAATAACCAATTGCCCCTATTCATTCCCCATTAACTTCTATGCTTTCCACATTAACTTTCTATGTGTAGATTAGATGGTAACATTGAATCACCCTTGACATCCATTCCTTTTCCATAGACCTCCATTCATTCCTCAATGCGTTCCTCATAGACCCCAGGTAATTCCCCATTGCCCCATCCATTCCCCTTTGACTTCTTTTCATTTCCCATGGACTCCCATTAACAACGTTTCGGTACTTAAATTCTTATTGCATGTTACGGAGACTGTGCAGGAGTTCTTTTGTTTACATTATTATATCCTAACAAGGATCTTGCCATTGTTCAGCTGACATTGTATCTTGAACTTTGCAATATAATATCAAACTTCTTGTGAATCTGAATCCTCAACCAACCTTTTTATAAAGGCTTTTATTCAAAGACTCCTTTGTTATTTTATTTTTCCTTTGTTGTCATGGTAAACAGCCACACACTTCTAAACAATAAAAATATTATTTTGGAACAACTTTTGTTGCACTTTAAAAATTATTTTAAAACCATATAATATACTTAATATATTTCAGTGTGTTAAAATGGATACAATTATTGGATTTAAATTATATTATATACAAGTATACAACATTTTAAAATAACTGGCTCCATTTTCACTCAATGAACTATTTCTATACTACTTTTTGTCCAAAAGTACAACACTAAGTATACTGCTTTTTAACTTTAGGTTGTCTGTTGAGTATAAACTGTTGAAATTAGAATGAGGACAAACAGGACTATTCCTTATGGGGAGAGCTGCAGGCCAGCTGACAGTCTTGCCTGGGCCCGGGACGAGATAATCTTAGATGGGCCCTTTAATGTCAACCCAATGTCAGTTCTGCCCCCCCCCATACCCTGGGCCCGGGACAACAGACCTGTTTGTCCCCCCTATCGGCGGGCCTGGAGAGCTGAGTTAGCAAAACCACCAATAGTAACATGCCCCTGCTGTTGTGTGTGAGCTTTCATCAAGTTGTCTGGGCAACCGACATTCTATGATTACCTATGTCTCCTGGATCTATGTCTGTAATATGCAAACTTGCATTCTCTAGGCTACATCATGGCAACAACAATTTGAAAAAACATAAGAAGCAGTGATGACTGTTTTGCCATGTACTTTTGCCAGTAGTGGTAACTATTTTTTAAAATGGATGTTCCAATGTCAGTTCTGGGCCCCCCCCCTACCCTGGGCCCGGGACAACAGACCCGTTTGTCCCCCCCATCGGCGGGCCTGGAGAGCTGAGTTAGTAAAACCACCAATAGTAACATGCCCCTGCTGTCGTGTGTGAGCTTTCATCAAGTTGTCTGGGCAACCGACATTCTATGATTACCTATGTCTCCTGGATCTATGTCTGTAATATGCAAACTTGCATTCTCTAGGCTACATCATGGCAACAACAATTCTTTGTATGTACATTGTTGCAAGTGCTGATGTCATCACCTGTACAGCTAGAAAAGAATATAAGATTGAACCTATGTAAAAATCAATGTAAAAATCAGAACAACTGTCATGACACCACTCTGTGTTGGTCTCTGTACTTGTACTCTTTTTGTCATGATGCTTGTTCCCGTATATACGATTAAACCTGAAATAATTAACTGTTATGCTAATGACTGAAGGAGTTTTTACTTGATAAATTGCAAACATTTTCCATCTTCCACAGCTCATATCAGCTATTTTGTTAAAGATATCAACAGTCCTTACACTGAATCTTTAGATACTTGTCCCAAGATGCTATACACCGAGCTGCGTAAAGATCGGTGCAGATGCACGTTTCATATTTTTCAAAATTAATTTTTTTGTTACACTTTTATTGTAATATACAGATGTTGCTCATCTAATTACAGCATTTTCTTACTGCGGTAAGATCAGGTAGATTGCGTCAGCATGCGGTAGATTGTGTCAAGCTGTGATTGTACTATTCCAAAGCATGGGGGATCTAGAACACTGAAAATGCCTTTATTTCTCGAAGATCGTTTTCTGAAGATAGTTGCAGACAATGTTTACAATGTTCCTAACATAACAGGTTTAATTATAAAGTGAAATGTTTCCAGTGTTTTCATCGTTGTTATAATTACGATGTGTTTTATAAAGAAACACTAGTAGTCTACACAGAAATAAATACTTTTTGAATCCAATAATCTTGGTTTCATTTTGAACTTATTTTGATGATATTCACAGGAGGTGCTAAGGGGGTGATATCTTGATGCACGGAGGTGCTGACATGAATGGCTTTAACAAGCGCTGATGCGACTGTTGCTACTTCTATAGGAGAAAACAAAACGAGATTTCACAATCTCAAACATCTAGGCCTAATACTCAAGGACTCATAGACAAAATCAGCACCACTGACAGAGGTTTTAAGAGCCTGCACTCCAATCAACCCCTATATAATCTATTCCATTGTGAATGAATGTTTTATATTAGAGGAATTATGCAATACATAATGTGGAGTTTTTTTAGGCTTTAGGTCAAATTGGCCAATACATTTCTTTGAATAAAGGTCTGAGTCATAAATGACTGACATTTGTTTTTGCTACTCTGTTTTCGCACAACACTCAAAAGATTAAACAACATAAGCATATGGAGTAGGCTACAGACTGTAGGCCTACATAAAGTAGAGAGATTTTCAACAACAACAAATAACTAAATTGCATGAAGTCTAGGCCTGTATCTTGTATTTGTAAAATGATTTATTAAATATGAGAACATAATGTAAAGCGTTTCAGATACACACTCCTATCGGCTGCCAAGAAAATTAAGTGCTCAGCATTTTTAGGGAACATTTTGCCTATAGCATGTATAAAATAAAATAGTAAATGTACATCATCATCATGCAGCCAAAAATAAACAAAATATAAATTATTTCAATGTACTACATTGCAAACAATGTGCTTTCAAATATTAAGTGCTAGGAATTTAACAAACTAATACAATGCACAAACACTGAAAGGCTAAAGAATAATAACGCAATTATATAGCCAGTTCTCTTCCAAGTTGTTTTATTCATAGAAGGACAATGTGCCTGTTTTTGTGGTTCACAGCGAACACATTTATTATTTTCTGGCTATACAAAGCTTTTGTTCTTCTGGAGTTGATGGCCAGCAAGGAAGTTGCGGTTTCACGCATCTCCCATACTGTTCCTTAGGTACGTTTTCAAGCGCTTGATGCGATCAGTTGTAGAGTTCACTGAATCATCATTTTATTCAGCATTGTGGGAGACCAGACTAGGGTTGACCTGAGATAATTTAGCGACTGTGTCAACTGCGCTTAGGTGGGCGCAAAAATATAGAAGACCAAACCTACGTCTTCCATTAAAAAAAATGCAATGTTATTTTGAATTAAAATATGGAATCATTTTAAAAAATTATTTGCGACATGCTGCTGCCATATTTTTCATCCTCATTTTTAAATTAATTCCAATTCAACCTAGGCTCTGATCTTTTATCTGGGAGTATCGCCCATTTATTCATTGATGTCATTCAGTAAAAGGTGATCAGCGCCTGGGTACAGATTAATGCCTGCCCCAATAGTGTGATTTTGCCAGATTAAGTAGGAGTAAAAAAAAACAGGAAAATAGTCTCTAAAGGTTTTCAGTTTGTGAGTTTAAAAGTTTATTTGTATAGAACCAGGGGCAGTTGCTATGCCTATTTAAAATTAATTAGTCCCCTAAATAAATCAATATCAGTCAATATATTTCTCTGTGAGTTCTTTTTTTCGTCAATCGTTCCATCACATCTTAAACTGCTAACAAATTGTATAGAAATTGTATATGTTACGCATACAGGTACCCTGTATGTGCGTTTGTGTTTTTTCCCCTGCTGCCGTCTCTTATGTTCCTGATTGTGCTCGTTGGTGTTTCCCACCTGGCAGTCATGAGTGCAGCACCTGACTGCTGAGGTGGACCAATCAGTGGACACCCCTCCTAATTGCACCACCTGTTCCTTTTTCCATCACCCAATCGCATCACACATCCCTGGTTTAAAAACCCAGTCAGTTGCTTCTCCCAGAGAGACTTTTTTGATTTACCCCACATGGACAGACACTCTTAAGATACATACCTTTTTTGATAGACAGACACTTTGTTCATACTTAGTTTAGCACATACATCTCACTTTGTCCTGTTTCATGTGAGTATGTATTGCTGTGGTGTTTTGTTTGGTGTTGTCTAGTCAATTGTTTGCTGTGTGCTGTTTAGTCCTTGTTTGACCTGTGTGTTTTTGTTTATCCCTGTGTCCCTGGGAAAAGGGTTTTTTTAGCAAGTCGCCCTTGGGCATACACAACCCGTAGGAAAACTTTGTCTAAAAACACTAGTTGGAACTGAGCGGACCACCCGTTTTATTGGTAGCTTTGGTTGTCTGTGTCGTTTGTTCTCACTGTTCATTTACACTACACTGATTTGCATGAGTTTTATGTTACGGGTCTCTGTACCATCCACCCTAGACTGCTAGAGCCACAGGGTTTGTAACAGTATAGAATCGTGTTCATTTGGCAGCATGTTCAGTTGAGTTTGATGCTTTGAACGTAACTCGCTTGTCTGAGACGAGCTCTCTTCTGTAATAGGACCTAACGTCCCCCTACTATCAGCCACCCCCATTATTGGCCGTTGCTAGTGGTCGGAGAAGTAAATTCTTTCAAGTTCAACATGTAGATCAATATAACCTTTCAGCTAGCCCCACCACCATTTTTTATAGAAATGTATGAAGGTTAAAACTTTTTTTTTAGATTTTAAAAATGTCATGTATGGACATTGTTTTAGACAAGTTGCAATTTGTGAAATTCTACTTGCGCGACAGACCAGACGTCATGTAATATCAAGGTGATCAGTCTTTTTTTTTTTTCTTTACCTGAAGGCAAGAAAGCTAGCTACAACTTTCTAGTAGACACTTCAGAGAAGACTACTATCTGTCATTTGTAATACAAATAAAAAGCTATGTTATACACTTGAACTAAAATATAGTTTAGTGTATAACATAAAAAGCTATGTTATACACTAAACTATATTTTCATTTGGGACTACTGTGGCATATTGTACTTTATCAAAGTGGTGGGAAAAAACATGTATTAGGTTACTTTACAAAAAATCCGGCATCTAAATTATGATTCAGTAATCAGAGGTTGTGACAGTTGGGAGTTTATAGAATCACAGCAACATAGCAATCCATTAATAGGATTATCGTAGACATTGTTCGCTGATTTGAATGTTTTATTATGGCCATTTAAAAACACACAGGCTTGATTTAAAAGCAGTAAACATTTCAATAATAGCAGTTTCAGGCGGGTGGTGGCCATTCATATTTTATTTAATGTTTTGTCCATGCCGCATAGCACTGTAAAGGTGCCTGCACATGGGTCACGGTGGCGGTCTCATAGACTTTCAATTGGAGTAGGGTGATGGGCGGCAAACCGCAAGCAGTTTTGCGAGCGACACGATGTGTGCTGCTTGCTCGCGGGTGGAGGTGCCCAAAGTTCAAATTTGTTGAACTTTTGAGTGCCCGCTGCCCATGTCGACCAATGAACTGCGTTCATCTTGTCAACCAATCAAACCCTGATTCATTGACAACACCAATATCTGAGAGAAAAAAAGAGGATAAATATATTATTGTCAGATTTCCCGTAATTATACAATTTAACTTTGCACTCTGCAGACCTACTGGGACATAAACCAAAAAAATGCAGCGTGAAAGAATGTTTGTGCAATTGTGTGCGTATCAGGTGGGTGTTAGCCTATATATTATTGAAGCAAAAGGAGGAGAGTCGGTTAATAATACAGTAGTTTATACTACATTGACTGGCTAGCTTCGCATGTGCACAACTAGTGAAATTGTTAATTGAATGTCAATCGTCATGTGTAATTTTGTTTTTATATTATAACAATATAGCCTAATAATTATAACAAGAATAATATTGGACACAGATGAGAATTGCAAATCTGCTTACCTAGACAATTAAATACCTATTTAAAATGAACATAGAAAAAAAAAACAATTTGCTTGGCTTTCGTTTTTATTTAATTTACAAAAACATACACCATCTGTAAAGTAGGCGAACTTATACACGACATACCAAAACCTAACTTCGCCAGAGCAGTGTTGTTACTATGGTAACCAACGCAAACTCAGCCACTGTAGCGATCATGTGTACACCCCGCATGGGTATACATACGGTAGGCAAATGTTTCTTGCGGTGCAGTTGTCGCTTACCACGGCCCGTCTGCAGGTGCCTTAACGAGGTATGCCTAGTCGCAGATCGCCCCCTTGGTGCTGGAATTAGTTGAGCAACATCTGCAGGGCACCACTGTAAATAAGACCGTGGTCTCAGTTGGTTTTCCTTGTATAAATAAAATAAAATAAAACTTTGACAAGAGCCAAATTGTAATGGGCTGACGACTGGGTCAGAGCATCTCTGCAACGGCAAGAGAAGCACAGTTTATGCTAGAATTTATTGAAGGCCAATATAGCCATTAAAATTCCAGAATTCTGGCCATGTAGAACAGCTATATGTTTTAAATAGCCAAATAAGTAGTAAATATAGGGTGGCTTTTGTCACTTTGCTGATTTATGACCCTGGTGGGCAGGGCTTCCAGTTTGATTTGAGAGGTGGGCGGGACTTCCAGTTTGCTGGGTGGGGTTTCCTGTGTGACGTATGGACTTCCTGTATGACATGTGTTAGGGCGGAACTTCCGGAATGACATGCATGTCCAGTGACTTTGTAATTTATGATTGCATTGTTGTGTTCATGTTTGATGTTTTACAATGATTGATAAACACCCCAGACAGGTGTTATATCAGTAGTGAGATGTTTGATGCTTAACAAATGGGTCTTAGGATTCTGGAATGTTAAATTCCCAGGCAATTAATAGGCGTTATATCAGCGGCAAGATGTTTGATGTTTAACAAAAGTGCACCAGGGTTCAGCAGTGCTAAATTCCCCGGCATTTTATGTTCCGATAAGTGCTACAACAGATGTCCTACAACCAGTGGGTGTTAACCTTTCATGTTTTATGAGGCGATAAACTATGTGACTGGTGTGGTCTGTGTATTTAAATCACACAGACACCAGTGTTGGTCATACAGACTTGCCTGAGTAAACTTACATACACACTACAAACCATGGCGGATTGTGCAGCAATCAACGTTTTGGGGTGAAACACTGTTAAGGTACCAGCTTAACCGCTACTCAGCGTGTCGGCAAGAGATTACAAATGGACGGCAAAGACGCAATCAACATGCCAGCCCCAAAGAAACCGATGCCAAAGAACCGAGTTTATCCCGAATTCATCAACTACACCAGGATATGTTGGCACAGGAGTGGAAGTTGGAAGACAGGCGGATCGGTGAATACATTTTCAACCCTGAGAGACCGGAGGTTGCATTTTATGAATTAACCGAAGGCCAAGTGATTAAGGTGGGTGTGACTGATCAAATGGTCTTTAATGCCAGTTTATGGACCACCTTTCGAAAAGTGTTTTATTCGGGCCCTAAACAAGGCACACATAATACGGTAGACGTACTGTTTAAAGTAATTAACGGAATGAAACCGTATGACTGTTAGATTGGAACTATTTCCTGACAATGTCGGTGTGTTAGAGTGTGACTGCGACTGCGCACTGTTCGACTGACGTACAACCCTGAAGCCCCGCCTTAAGCTAACACAGTCCTCAACACAGCATAAAAACAGAAAGTCCGCCTGTGACTATCAAGCAGCCGGCAGACTTGACGAAACATGTCTCAAGAATAGAACCAAACGGAGTTTGAAGGACCCAAGGCTGAGGACTGGCTGTGTGATGCCTTGGATGACAACGCTGAACTCTGCGATGGTACCCCAGACCCTGACAGCTCGACTCCACCGTTATACCCACCAAGAAACTACCATTGGCTTGACCGGCTTGGCGCTCAGCTAGGACCTCTTAATCTATCATACCTTTTCAAATGCTGACAAGAGTTATCACAAAATGGACAAAAGCCTTGCACCGCAGGTTTTAAAGATCATCAAAGCAACATTGGGTATGATCCTGGAAAACGTTGCGGCTATTCTCCACAAAGCGTGCATCGTGCATTCATGTCTGGACCCATCTCATTATTTTTTTGATACCCATTATGATGACATTGTGGAGACCGTTTTAACACTGCGACTGAAACGTGCTGGTCAAGGCTTTGAATGCATGTGGTTTTCAAGCACGGCTGACCGAAGTTCACGTGGCAGCTAAGAACTCTCTCTGCACGTACTCAGTCGGAGCCAAACATCACAGAGACTGAGTGAGAATAGGGATGAATACATGGATAAATTTAATGAAGAAGCTGTATGTGACGCAGTAGCGTCTTGGTGCGACGAAAGCAAAGAGACTGCTGTCTAAGGATGGGTAACTTTAGTTGTCGTGTTTACATGTATCTAAACAAATTCTATGTGGCTTTAACAATGAAACAGTTGATGCACAAAGCTATCAAGAGTGGATTTGATGGTTGTAGACTTGTTAATAACCAAGACCATGCCAGTATAAAGCATTTTAATAATCTGAACGAGTATATGGAAACGGTCAGGAACACATCTGATGAATGTCCGTAATTGTTGTCAATGTTGAGAGGGGCGTTTACCAAAGGCTATGAGAAAGGGTACACAGATGAATATTTTACAATAATAGAATGCATTCCGCGAGTACCTCCAGTATATAGAATAAAATATTACGATGGTGATGTGATCGTTGGGACATTTTATGAATAGTAATTATTGAAAATAATCGTGGCTAAGGATAAAACTTTCAAAGTGGAAGCAGTTCTGGATGTGAGTACAGAAAGGGAAGAAAATTAGTCTTGTGAAATGGCTTGGTTGGCTTGAGAGTTGGATAGCATTGGTACACGTCCTTGACCTACAAACTGGATAAAACACTAGGATTTGCTGGACCACGTCATTTACATCAACTGCGATCAGCATGGGTGACGGCGGTAACTCGTCAAGACATCTATCTAAACAGTTCGAGTTCGAGCTATACCACAAAATTTGCCAAAGGTATAGATTTGAAAGGTGATTGGGAAGTGTCTCTGATATATTTTGAATTCCAATACCTGCATAATTGGAAGACTTTTACATGGGGTGAAAACGCATTTAAGTATGATGAATTTAAAAATAGAATGTTTCTAAAAGGCAAGCCCCATTTTAGTTTCAAATTTAGTGCAATGTTGGAACAAATTAATAGGCTTAAAACCAGGCGAACGGTGGTACGCCCCATGGTACGGCCCATTCCCCACAAGATATTCTGGCAGGGTTTAACACCCTATACATCTACACAGATATAATTGTTAATCAAAGAGTTGTGGACAGCCATGTCCCGCTGTTGAGAGCTGTACATATTGCAGGGAAAAAGAACGAAGTTGTCACAGTGACGTACGACAAGCCACACTATGTACCTCTTAGTAAGAGTCAGTTTGATGAGATCTGTATTGAAGTAAAATCTGATCAGAATCAGTTGGTTTCGTTTGTAGTGGGAAAGGTGATTGCAAAATTACACTTCGGACCCGTCAAACAATCTTTTAGACTATAAGATGCAGCCACAGAATCTCTACGATGATCCTCAAAGGTATGTTGAATACTACACAATACAGGCTGGTAATGGTTTACCGGGGTATCATGGTAGCGCTGCAATGTATGGGGCTGGTCTAAGGGGCCTTTTCCGAGGGTTTTTCCGGATGGCAATACCTATGTTGAAGCGTGGGTTCTCAATATCAAAACCACATTTGAAAAATGCAGCGAGGAATATAGTTGGCGAGGTTGTCAGCAATGTTATGGCACGCCAAACAAAACAGCAGGATGGATCTGGATTGATGGTTATGACTCAAGGTGTTAGAAAGAGACCATCTGGTAGGAGGAGCCTACCAAAGAGTAAAAAATGCAGTAATGAGACAAAACCAAGAGCCACGGTTAAAAGAAAACATACCGCTCGGAGGACACTCAAAGGGAACACCGCACGGTTGATTAAGAACATATTTTAGGAGGATGGTACTCCTACACCATATGTCTGGTGAATGAATGAAAACCGAGTTGGATTTATTCACAATTCCATTTCACACAAACATCTACTGAGAAAAATTCATACATTGAAATACCAACCCTATCAGCAATATCAGACGCATCTCCTCTGGAGTTCTTTATTGCAGGAAAAGACTACATGGACCTAAACCATACTTTGTTGTACCTACGCGTAACATTCACTAAACCGGACGGAACTAATATTGATGCCGGTGCCAGTGTTGAGGTTATCAACTAGCCGATAGCCACCCTATTTTCACAAATGGATGTCTCCTTGGGTGATCGTTTAATTAGCCAGAGTAGCAACACATGCCCCTACAGAGCTGTTATAGAGAGTATTCTGAATTATGGATGTGATACATTAAAGACACAGTTTTCAGGCGGTTTGTTTTTCAAGGATGCCGCAGGTCACATGGATGTTATGGACCCTGCAGGAGAGAACGATGGACTCACAAAAAGGGCTGCCTATTCAGCGGATAGTACAACATTTGAAATGATCGGCCCTGTTCATAGTGATATCTTCTTTTAAGAGAAACTTAAGTTAAACGGCGTTGACATAAAGGTTAGGACGGTACGCTGTAAAGACGAGTTCTGCCTTATGGGGGCAGGGGATGTGCGTTATCGTTTGCATATATTATCTGAGTCACTCTTTTTTCAAGAAAGTGACTGTATCACCAGCCGTGAAACTTGGACACGCTCAAGCGCTACTCTCAACCACTCCCAAGTACCCAATTGAAAGAGTGTGTATGAAGACATTTAGTTTACCGGCGGGGTGTCGTGTTTGCAACCAGGAAAACCTATTTTTAGGTTAGGCCAAAGTGTATTGTCGTTGGATTGGTGGAAAATGACAGTTTTACAGGGAGTTACACAAAAAATGCATTTAATTTCAAATATTATAATTTGGAGTTTATGGTTATGTATGTAGATGGTCAGCAATTTCGTAGCAAACCATTCCAACCAGATTACACATCGGGGTCAGCAGTGCGTGAATTTTACAAATTGGCCTTAGCTTCAGGAAAAAACCTAAAGGACTTGGCTATTGACAGGTCTGACTTCTATGCCCTTTATGCATTCAACTGCACACTGGATGAGGAATGCGGTCAGCACCTATCCCTGATCAAGTCAGGGAATGTACGACTTGAGATGAGTTTCAGAAAACCACTGCCCTACACAAGTAATTTGGTTGTTTATTAAATTTTTGACTCCATTATCGAAGTGTCAAACCGGAGACCAGTCATGGTTGACTACTATTAGGAAACAATAACCAAACGGCGTGGCAATGAATACCACAGAGTTGACCGGTGTGGTGAAGCAATTTTCATCTAGGACTCATTTCTATGGTGTGCTGGCATGCGACCCACTACCTAGTGGACCAGTCCAAGATGTTGCATGAATGATGACTGTTAATACACACCCGAGCAATCACCCCTGGGTGCACTGGCTGGCTATTTACATCACAGACGATGGTGTTGGAAGGTTTTATGACAGTTTTGGAAACTCCCCAAATTTTACGTATTTTCCCAAATCAATCAGTGCATTTCTGCAAACCTGTGAGAATGTGGAATACAGTTCAAAAAAAGTCCAGGACATGATTTCGATCACATGTGGACAACATTGTGCGTTCCATCTCTATCTAATGACAAGAGGTCTGAGTTATAAAGATGCTATGTCTTTTTATTTTGTTGATTTACAAAAAAATGATGTGCTAGTCTCCAAGTTTGTATCTAAGATGTATCAGAGTAAATGTGATAAGCAAATGTTTAATTGCATACAACATGCTCAATCTTGTGAATCGCTTAATTTGTGTCATGGTTGTTGAAGAAATAGACGTGTAAATGTCTACTTTATTATTCAAAAATAAAACCAATCGTAAAACCTCATTCATGTTTACATAGTATTTTTCATACAACAATTATTCAAGGTTAAACATACACATTGGCAAGGAAACACAGACATAATTAAAAACAAATAAAATAAAAACATCACACAACAAAATGTAAGCCGTTTTGTGGGGTCTATGGTAGGGGGTACATACAAAGCTTGTTTGATAATCAATTGCAGAAGCCTTGTCACTATGCAAATCGGGGGTAGGTGTCCGGGTATGGCTAAATGATCCAGTGTGTCGGCCGGCGTTTGTTTATACAAATTGATTTTACGCCTTACAAGCTCATTTGGTATAGTTGTAAAAGGCATGTTGAGACATGCCATGGCCTCTAAAAACTCCCCCCACCCCAATTGCCTTCTAGCGTCAGCAGTTTTATTGGTTGCTGTCACACTTTTAACCAGATCCAACAGATGCGAACCCTTGATTATCTCTCCTTTGGAAATGAATTCACCATTGATTATTAACAGAGTCACAAAACCTTTGAACGTTAAATTGGCAGGCCAGTCTATTAAACAGGAATTCCTATACTGCCCAAATATACCAGTCAATTTGATGGGAAGGGATCTCTTATGCAAACTAAATGCTACAATTCACTGCTCTCCAACTGGGCTAATCTGCTCATTTCCGGGAATCTCAACTGAACGAGTGATCATGTGTGTACAAGGATCTGTCTCCGACAGTCTATTGGCTACAACTTGCAGACCGCAATGCCCTACGACGAACTGTGGAGTCACTGTTGGACCGACCACCACTGAAGGCTATGTCTTCCCAAATCCACTTTAACCTCAACAGTTTACACATGACCCTTTTGTACGACCATGAATCTTTACAGAACCTGAAAACAGCAGAAGGCTGGATTGGAAGGAGCTCCATCATCACCACATCCCACTTATACATCGGCAAACAAGGTATTGGAGCAACAGTCTCTCTCAACCCTGAGCAACAGGCAAGGTATTTCCCTGATCCACTAAGACATCCACACATTACCCTGGCAGTCACCAAAGGGGCCTACAAGGCAGCAGACGTGGGGAAAATGCTGAAAACACTTGACAACTTGACAACATTGTCACCAATGCCAAATACACAATGGGAAACTACAGTTCACGAAGGAATGTCAGTGATCCGATGTGTTGTTAGCACAGTTGATTCTGCAATTTATGAGAAGCACCTGGTCTCTACACAGTGTGTGGTTTCAGAAACGCGGCCAGAAGTGGAGAAAATCATCGAAGATGCGCTGAAGGGGGATGTCTGGTCGACAGGACCAAACGATGTGGGACTCATCCACTCTGCTCCAAGTGTCCGCATCATTCTGAAACCCAACATGGACGGCCCTCGAGTGCGACAGTACCGAATATCACCTGAAGGTGAGGCAGGAATCGAACCCACCTTTGAAGACTTGTGGCGTCAAGATGTGCTCATCCCAATCATCAGCCCATACAACACTCCCCTCCTGCTGGTGAAGAAAGTGGGCACAGGGAAGTATCGAATGGTTCAGGATCTACGACCTCTAAATGATATGGTTCAGGCTGAGTTCCCAGTGGTACCTAACCCTGCCACCATTCTGTCTTCCATTCCAACAGACACAAAGTGGTACACCGTCATTGACCTGTGTTCAGCATTCTTCTCTATTCCTCTGCACCCAGATTCACAGCCATACTTTGCCTTCACTTACCGGGGCCAACAGTACACCTACACCAGACTGCCCCAAGGCTACTGTGAGTCTCCATCCATTTTCAACAGGGTGCTGCAGACCTGGCCGATGTCTGTTTGAAAGGGGGAAGCACCCTGATACAGTATGTTGACGACCTCCTACTTGCATCACCTTCTGAGGACACCTGCATCCAAGACACCATAACCCTTCTGCAAGCGCTGGAGAGAAAGGGTCACAAAGTCTCAAGGATGAAAGCACAGCTGGTCCGTCAGCGGGTAATGTACCTGGGTCACGTAATGGAAGGGGGTGAGAAACGTCTCTCTACAAACCGTGTATCTGCTATCTCTGCCTGCCCACAGCCCAGGACACAGAAGGAGTTGGCAACGTTCCTGGGAATGACGGGGTACTGCAGGATGTGGATCCCAGAGTATGCCAGCTTGTCTCACACACTACGCGAACTGGCCGTTGATGACAGCAAGCGCCTCATCTGGCATGATGACGCTCTGAGCGCCTTCACTGAACTGAAACTGGCTCTACAGCAAGCTCCAGCCTTGGGGTTGCCAGACTACACCAAACCGTTCGACCTCTACGCAGCAGAAAAGAAGGGGTTTGCAAATGCAGTCCTGATCCAGAAACACAATGGAGCCAACCGTCCGATCGCATGGT
>JACXGI010005823.1:0-13681 GCA_016801175.1 Esox masquinongy
AGACAGACCCCCACCATGCCCTCAACAGAAACACAGACAGACCCCCACCATGCCATGATTGTGAGCATCGTGCCAGTTATTTCCCTGACATGAGTGGCTCACGGTTCTATTAACTGCGTGGCAGGTTACTTCCAGCCATAGCAAGCATTACTAAGCAGATCATATGCACGCACACACACACACACATTTTAAAAACTTTTTTTTATCCAGAAATCATATGAATAACATGAGGTATTCAAATAAATATCTGGACAACCATGGAAACAGACACAGTAGCCTCTTTTACTCACCAGACCACTAACACAGAGCAATACCCTAAACAGCTGACTTTTGTTGGCCTGCAGTACAAAGGCCACACGCTGTCTACCCATGAACATGGTTGGGAAAGAGGAGAAAGTCACTGCCAATATCAGTGGTCTGATACATAAAGACGGTGTTCAGCATTTTCCCAAGCAGTGAGTTCTCCCTGCAACCTGAAGCAAACCCACTGCTGTCGTAGCTGGGGACCGTCTGAGACACCGAGGAGTGTTTTCCTTGATGCTGCGTGAGATGTCTCTCCACGGCCGGCAGAATCCTCCTCGATCACAAATGGGTCCGAACAGTGACCCGAGGTATCACGCCAATCGTGGCAGCCGACCAAACCAATGCCCCGCCCCATTCTGAACAGACAGCAGAGCTTGGCCGATAGAGTTGTTCAAAGCAAACAGCTCCTCACACTTTGAGCCGCCAGCTGAACATCGGACTTATTTTACCAACTGCATGTAATTAACAAAAAATGAGGCTGCGTTCAACATGCCCGGCACCCTCCCTTGCATCCACAAGACATCTCATGACTCTAATCCGGCTCGCCTCATAGAGTCATGCTCAGCGACTGTGTTGTGAGTCAGCAGACATCGTAGGCAACAGGCCCATCCGAGGCAGACAGAAAGACAACCTGCTCATTTCATATCCGTATGCATCTCTATGCATCCGATGCCCACGGACCACAACCTATAAAGCACGTACTGCTACCAGGAAAGGTAAATCAAGAACACAGACCATGTGAGGGTACTGTTAGCCGACAAATGAATATCTACACTGGAGCACTGAGACCTCTTTAAGACATCTTTTAAGTGGGTCTTAAAAGAGAAGTGAAAACTGGAGTCGGTATACTTGAAAAAGTATTGTGGTCATTTTGAGTGTACAGAATTCATTTTGTTTCACTTGCCTTGGTTTCTATTACAGTAACACGATGAGACAATGCAAAGCATCCAGCTCATAGCTAACAACGTTTAACAAAAACTGCTCAATTCAATTCACATGTCTTCCTGGCGATCAGTGTTCCATTCTAGTTGCCCTGGAGATATCAGTCTGCGGATTACTTCTGTTCAGTACTAACTATCACAGGGCAACATCAACATCCACTTCCTTTTCGATATTCTTTGTTGCTCTCTTTTGCATTTCGGCTGCCTAATTGGAAACTGAGTTAGCTTTTTCCAACAGAGCCCCCTGTCAATGATTTAACAACCGTGTCTGACTTTTAAAAACACAAACATCTTCTGGCATACGGAGAGGGGCTGTTTGACATTTTCACAGACTAAATTATTCACACTTTCGACTATATCGGAGACGTGGCAAATGCTCAGGAGGGTAATTTAAAGTCCTTTAACAGCTTTTTTCTCCTAATCACGGAAAAAGACATATACTCGCTGAGGCTGATTTGAATGGAAACTAAGCTAAGCTATGATCTTTACAGGTTTGAGTGTAATTGAAAGGGGATTTTACACCAAAACAAAACACGTGTTAATGTGGACACTTGTGATTTGCCAGTGTTTGCACAAAAGCAGAGAAGGATGGCATCATTCCTCGAGTAAGGTCATTTAAATATAGACAGTTGCAACTTCATCGGTTTGCGTAAGCATTAACTTCAAAGCAGATCCCCTGACAATTTATAGTATCTGTGTATGTGTCCTGCTGCGCCTGAACTCCTCCCCTCACACCTCAGCCCAGAAGTCAGTATAATGACAATATCAATCTCTTTCTCCTCTCTTGCCAACCAGCTATAATACCTCCTATACGCAACCTTAGCTTTGCACTGGATGCAACCGGCCTGAATAAAGATGCTCGCGGAAGCCGTCAGCTCACAGGAAAAAAGCTTTCTCCCAGAATTCAACTGTTTCTCGTTGATGCAACGTGGTGTAATCTAGCTGTCCATCTGAGCACAGGAATGTACGCCTCCGTCTCTGCAGATATCCAGTACAGCAGGAGACATACATCATGCATGTTGCTGACCTGAACCCAGCCCCCACGTGCAGATAGAGGAAATGGTTGTGACCTGCTCTTCGTACTCTCAGGGGTCACAAGCTTGTTATTTTTACCCATTAAGTAGGTTACAGTAAAACATTCTGAGTTATACTGTATGCAGGTTTTTGTGAAGGGAGGTGCCACATGGTTCGGGCCAGGCCAGAACACTCAGAAGCTGAACTGACATGCACAGTTCCGTAAACATCAACAACCAAAAGCTTATGATACATATTTTAAAACAGGACCCTATCCCTGTGTGTGTGTGTGCGTGTGTGTGTGTGTGTGTGTGTGTGCGTGTGTGTGCGTGTGTGCGTGTGTGTGGGTGTTTGTGTACTGCAAGAGAGAGAGGGGAAAATGAGTGCGGCTGAAAGAGACGACATGAGTAAGTGCGTAAGAGCGTGAAAATAAGAGTGAGAGAGAGTGAGAAAAGGAGAGACACTCAAAACTAGCTGCAAGTGCCCCCACCCAACCCCCCACACCCAAATTGAGGGCACTCCACAGTTAGGCCACGCTATTGAGGTCACTAAAAAAAGGCCTTGTTCAAAGGACGCTGGTGCTAAACCCAAGGTTTTTCTGGATTCAGGCACATTATAGCCCACTCACCATTCAGGGCCAACCACCTCTCTTACCCTCACGACACTCCTGCTCCAGAAGAAGAACTAATGAAGTCTATTGGCAATTATGGATTACTGTACAGCTGAATAGAGGGGGCAGAGAAATCCAATTGATTGCTTTTGATTGGCTGTCTATCTTAGGCGGGGCTAGCATCTGTCACTCGGTAAATTAAATGCGATGACTCATTTTAGCTAATAGTATAAATGACTCTAATTGCGGGACCAGAGCAAGGACGTGGTCATAATCTCTTGTTAGCAGAGTCATCATTGCTCCCTTCCAAAACAACCCCTACGTCAAAAGAGCTAGCATTGCCTCTGCCAACTGGCACTTCAGCAGATTTAAACTGGATGGACACGCATATAAGCAATATGCAACAATTCCACTGTGGCTATTAGAGGGACTCGAGGTAGAGTTGGATCTACCCAAGGTTGGGGAGTAACAGATTACATGAAATCTGTTACATGTAACTGAAAAAACATGAAATGTATTCAATTACATTACCAGCAAAAATACTGTAATCCGATTACAAATACATAGATACATTCTAAAAGAATAAGCTTGCGGAATACTTTTGACACATTTATTTTTTTATTTTATTGTCTTAAATACATTACTGTTCAAACCCCAACCCCAAAGTGTGTGTGACCAGCATGCGGGATGATGAGGCACGATTTCAGTTAGATGCCGCCACCTCAACTGAATACAGGTTCGCCATGTGATTCTACATGCTCTGGACCTCAGAAAAGTGAAATCATTGGTTATCACTGGCTGCTGACAACCTTGACATTAAGCTAAGAATCTAGGTGTAAATCGCAGTGTATTTCTGTATCATGGGTTTTGAAAATTAATCACTGTTTGCCCTAATAATCGCAGGTTACGTTCGCTCGGGTAAAACGTATTTGTGTGCAGGTGTTAACATTGATGCATGTGCTTGTGCGTGCCATGGGTTTCTACAAGCTTTTAAAAATGTTGGTGGCTGTCTGGCAAAATTTTAAACATCTGCAAATTTAGTGTACATGTGAAAAGCTTCGGATATGTTGGTCTTTATATACAATCTTATTAATATATTTTTCGAGAAATTACTATTCCTTTTTCAACAATGTTTAGAAGCACTAGAAACACAATTAACGGAAAAGGTTGAGCATCCTTAGATTCTGGGTTATGTTCAGGATAAAAGTCTTCTTGAAGATCATGGGTTTCTGAATAAATTGGAATGACTGAAAATCTGACAGACCTTTAGTGTTTTATGTATAGATGTAGCCCAATCTTTATGTTGAAGTTGAAAACTACGGTTTAGAAAAATACAAAATATTCAGAACCTTTTTATTTCTACACATTGTCTTGGACTCAATTTTTATAATTTGTTTTAATTTATTTATTTGCCATCAATCTACCCACAATACACCATAATGACAAAGCAAAGGCAGTTTTTTGAATTGTGTGCCAATTTATTGAAAGTGAAATATCTCAAGTAAATAAGTACTTTGACCCTTTATTCAGTACCTTTTCAAAGTACCTTTGGTAGTGATCGCAGCTTTGAGTCTTCTTGGGTATATGTCTACCAGCTTTGCATTCCTGAGTTTGGGCAGTTTCTTCCATTCTTCATTGCAAAGCTTTGTCAGATTGGATGGCAAGCATTGAGGAACTGCGATCTTCAGGTCTCTCCACTGTTTAATGGGGTTCAAGTCTGGGCTTTCGCTGGCCCACTCAAGGATTTTCACAGATTTGTCTGAAAGCCACTCCAGCATTGTCTTGGCTGTGTGCTTCGGGTTGTTGTAATGCTCAAAGATTAATCCTCAACCCAGTCTGAAGTCCTATGTGCTCTGGATCATAATATCTTCAGAAACTTCCCCATTTTGCTCCGTTCATTCTTCTCTCAATCCAGACCAGTCTCCCAGTCCCTGCCACTGAGAAGTATTCCCATAGCATGATGCTCCCACTACCATTCTTCACCGTATCGATGGTGTTAGCCAAGTGATGAACATAACGTTGTTGTTGCCAGACCCAGTTCTTGGTATTCAGCCCTAATGATTTGATTATAGTCTCATCTGCCCAGATCATATTTTTTCTCATGCTCTCAGACACCTTCAGGTAGCATGTCATTTGCCTTCTACTCAGGTGTGGCTTTCATCTAGCCTCTCTACCATAAGGGCCTGATTAATGGAATGCTTCAGAAATGGACGTCCTTCTGGTAGGTTCTCCGACCTCTGCAGGACCTTCTTGCCCAGTTACTTATTTTGTCTGGATGGCCAGCCCTAGGATGAGTCTTGGTGGTTCCAAACTTCTTTAGTTTCACAATGACGGCCTTAGTATTTCCACTGTAGTCCTATGAGGTTTCAACAGTTGAGGAATTTGTTTACAATCTTAACCAGATCAATACATCAACACAATTCGATCTATTTAATTTGCCACAGATGGACTCAGATGAAGTTCTAAACACATCTCATGGATCAGTCAAAGGACACAGGATGCATCTGAAATCAATTTGGAGTCCCATGGCAAAAGTTCTTAGTACTTATGTACATGAGCTATTTCAGTTTTTCCCTTTTCATATAGATTGGAACACATGACAATGCTTGGCTTTGTCATTATGGGGGTACTGCGTTTATGTTGAAAGCAAATTGAATTTATTTAATGAAATATAAATTATGTCTACAAGACAACAAAATGTGGACAAAGCGAAGGGGTCTGAAGAGATTCCAAATGCACTGTAGATAAACCATAATGTAATGCAAAATCCATTTATGGCCAGATACAGTATGTAAACTCAAAAATGTATTGAAAAAACAATGCTGTTAAATTGGTTATATTCCTAATTGTCTTCGAATGTCTGTTAACATAAAAATAATCAGATTATGTTACTGAGTTTGAGTAATCCAAAAGTTACCTTAGTGTTTACAATTGTGCACGGGTAACTTGTAACAGGTCACGAATGGATTACATTTAAAAAGTCACCTACCCAACCCTGGCTGGAGCTGTCATATCGCTTTTCCCTACAAATTTTTTTTTCAAACCTATATCTACATGTATAGCCTAAGGCTAGTGTGATAGCGGTAACTAACGCACTGCGTAACTATGACCCAGGTAACTGCGTAACCTGGTCGCGATCCGCAAGAAAAAGGAGTATAAGAAAACAGTAATGCCACCCCCCATACTACACACACATATTAGAAGTTTGTTACAAAGTGTGTCAACCATTTACTAAGTTACAGCGGACATAATATGATACTCTGGCCCACGGCCGACTCATGTGTTGTTGAATGCAGGCGTACATTGCTACCAACACTCACATCAGTGCCACCTGACATCCCAGCGGGTGGTAAGCTCCAGGTTTTTTTCAGTAGCGCTTTCATCCAAATAGTGCGAACGTTTATTCTGCAAGTACATTTTCTCGCTGCGAGGTTTCCAGAACATCAAATATGCCAACTCAACAACCACAGACTTTAGGCTACCGCAAAGGGTCAGTGTTGACAGTTAGTGTCGAGTCCCTCGCATGTCCTTCTCTTACCTTCAAAGTAACCGAACCCGGTTTTGTTTTACTTGCGCTTTCGACAGCCAGGAAAATTGCTTTGCATGAGCCGTGGCTGGAGAGGCTTTTTGACTGCATCTGACAGTGTGGCTGCTGGCTACACTCTGTTATCATGCGCAAAATAACAACACTCGAAGAAACAGCTCATACTATATTCATGAATTCCTAAATATGACACTTTCTCTTCCTCGGTCGAAATTGGCCACTCGGCGCCCAACCCTCTTCTCTCGCAAAATCTGAAAATCAGTTCAACAGTGTGACTAGCTAATGTTATTTCAATTGTTGAATTATTTTGCTGCAAATCGACCTAAAAAGCCTTATTAACACACAAAAGACTACAAAATAGGCAAAAAAATAACAGACTCTCTTTTCCCCCAAACGCCAAACCGCATCAATTCATTTCTGTATAGCCAAACATTGGACTGCCAGAATACTCAACACAGTAATTAAGACCACCATCGACAACAGTCGAAATAAATGCATGCCAACCACGTACTGTAAGCAGTGGCTAAACAAGTAGCTTTCTAGACATAAATGTGTATTTTTCTGTGCCGTGTTTTTGGTTATTATATGCATTTAATTTGCATGAACCACAAACTATGTTCCCCAACCTTACCTTCTGAGTCCGGAACTTGGGTTTTTGTCGGTCTGTAGAATGATTACACCAGACTATCCTTGCGATTATCCTGGTATTTCTGGTGATAACTTCCAAATAGTGCTATATTTTGAAGACCGGCGGTAGCGTTTTGAGAAAAAAAAGCTTATGAGCACGAGTACGACAAATGGACACGGGATCCCGTTTTTAAATCGCACCATTGGACGTCGAGTTGAGTCTGTTAGTCATCCGTGCCGTCTGTCTGTCCCTTAGTGGAAATGCGAGCGCCCCGGTTCACAGATATCCCCATTACTGTGCAGTTCATTCACGTTTGCATTAGGGGACAGTCGAGACAGGGGCTCTATGAGGCAAAGCAGGTCAGGCGAGATAGAGAGAGAGAGAGAGAGAGAGAGAGAGAGGAGAGAGAGAGAGAGAGAGGGAGGGAGAGCGAGATTAAGACAGAGATTGAGAGAGAGATTCCCATGCCAGTAAAGCACATTTGAATTGAGAAAGAGATTCAGCACCACGGCCAGCACACCGCACGCCTAGACTAGAGAAGGCTACATTGGCGCTTTAATCAGCGATTTACATGACGATTGAGGATTAGGAACGAAATTTGAAGATATATCGTTGCACTAAAAAATAAATAACACATGCTATTTAATTAGTATACCATAAGGATTACATGGCTATATTTCCCTTAAACCATGAATGTAGATGTGGACCTGCTTATAAAACATTGCAATTTCTGACGTGGGAAGCTCAGTAGGAGATCTTAAATTGTCTTATTAAAACCTTCTCTTCAACTGACGGGGTTGATATGAGATCCCCATGGGAGGTCGCAGCTGCAATAGAAAGGCGCTATAATATATTCACTGTTGTTTTTTATATATATAAATATATATGATATATACGCCCCTCCCCCAAAACATTCATTTCATCTGTCTCTTTCACACATACACACACACACACACACACACACACACACACACACACACACACACTGCCCTTTCACTACAAGAAAAGGCTAGAATCTGTGAAAGAGCGATGACAGGGGTCAGAAGTTCTGTGGAAATCATGCGGCAATGCCCGCGAACAGAACGAAGGGAGGAGAATCCGTGACTGTATGAGTGTAGTGTGAACGCCTCCTTACCATCATTTAACGCTGACCTAGAAAACTAGACAGGTGACTGTGAAACAACGTAATGACTTCCATCTTACTGCAAGGAAAAGGTGTGTGTAGCCTAATGTAACTGAGAAAGTATACAACAATAACACACAATAATATACATCAATACATTTATTGTGAAACGGGATTATCTTGCCAGTGTTTAGTTGGATGTTTCCAAGTTTTGTTATCACTGTGCATTTGGGATAAAAAAATTAATTAACCTACTCAATGGATTCAGTACTTTCAGTACAGCTGTGACCAAAATGGTAGTATTGATTATGCACATGGCCCTCCAGAATTATTGTCAGCCTTGGTAAATATGTGCAAAATGCTATAATAAAATGTAATTGTGGTTTATCAGCTTAAGCTTGCACACAAAATATGAGAGAAATCTTGCCTATATTTTCAGATAAAATTAAAAGAAAAAGGTAAATAAATATTATTCTCAATATTACGTTTCACTAATATTGGCAAGCCTAGAAATTCTGATTGACCAGTTCTAAGTATCTTGTTGTAGTATTTTTAGACAAAAAGAGCCCTTAGGGAGTCAACAATGACTTCCGGTTTTACTGGGGTGTAAGTAGATGGTGACACATACCAAACTGAATGACTAATCAACACGGCGAAGGTCAGAGAACACAAATTTAATTTAACTTTCATAAATTAGGCGATGGCTATAATCTATACATGCCTGTTAATACCCATCTTCATTGTCTGGATCAGATAAGAAATTTATATTAGTATTTGTCCCCACGACCAGTGAGGAGGATGACTTGATGGGTTAAAAAGGATTAATGGATCACAGTAAAGAATTGCAAAGGTTGGTTTAATCTTCGGCTCCCCAAGTCTCCAAAGCTTAGATTAGATACCACCTCCATGACCACACACTGCACTTCTCCATAGCCTCTGCTCTCATCAAGACATAAACATCCCTGCTTGGGTTTTGCTAAATGTATTTAGATCTTTGATTGTAATTGAGTACTATGGTCAGATGAGACAACAACAAGCGCGTTTTGGCCACAAACACCGAGGTGAGTTTGTTGTGAAAAGGATGGTCATGATGAAACAATGCCCTGTGATGTGTAGTGGTGGATATGTGATGTTGTGGGGCCGTGTTGCTTGTAAAGGCCATGGATACAATGTTATCCATATACACATTGAGATTTTACAGAAAATTTGGATCTTTCAGCCAGGAGACTAAAGCAAGGTTTTTGTTGGATCTTGATCTGTTTGGAGCATTCCTCCAGATCCACACAAAATATTTTTCCCGTACCAAGGAATCAAGCTTTTGCAATGGATATCCCAGTTCCCTGATCTAAGTCCCATTGAAAACCTGTGGGGTGAGCTGAAGAGTGGAGTGCAAAAGCTAGGACCAAGGACCGAGGGATCTGGCGATATTCTACATGGATGAATGGTCTCACAGCCTAAGTGTTAAGTGTTCTCCTATAGGAGAAGACAGAATGTGATATAATGCACTAAATAAAGGGGTACAGTATTGTGAGAATGTTTTGGAATCATATATATTTGTTGATTAACTATTTGTTGTTCTTTGTACATTTTCACCACTATTAAAGATTTGATTTCTGTCATATTTTGTGTGTAAGGTCAAGCTATTAAACAACAGGATTTTTTGAATGCTTTTTCCTAATCTTTTTTTTTTTTACCCTGGGTGGTAATAATTCTGAAGAGAAGTCCAAGTAGTCTTCTCCTGCTTTAATGTTTTTTCTTCTGTTTGGTAAACCCAACCTAGGTTCATTAGGGTGACAGGCAAAGGTCTCTATGAACATGTAGGAAATGTAATAATAATGCTCATTAAAGAGTAAATAATTCTTAATAGAGCTTTTATTAATCACTATATTTTGCCTGTCATATCTTGTTTTGTGTTCTGTCAGTTTCTAGCCATAGACTTCAGTGGATGTCGAAAATTTCAGAAAAGAAATAGGACAATGGGTTACTTCAAGCAACACAAACTACAGATGTCTTTTGTCAGCCCTATTTCTGTGTCAGAAATTAAACCAATCATATTTGAAAAGACAATTGTTTATCTGGAGAACAATGCTGATATTAAAATATACTTACAGTAAAAAATAATTACTATTACTGTGTTGTGTCCTTGTCCTACTTAGCTATCTTATAAAGCACTGACTGCACAAGTTTCTTGATAACATTTATTCAATGACTAAAACATAAATTGTAAATGTATACACTTACAATGCAGCCAGTGTTACATTAAAAACTTAAAATTAAAGAAACACTGTGCATCTTTTACCAACACAAACATTTAGTTAAAAATGTTTTTTACCGTGAAATAAATATACAGAGTTCATTGGTTTATTTGCCAAAACACAACATATCACAGAACCCAGTACAGTTAGGTCTGGAAATATTTGGACACTGACACAATTTTCATAATTTTGGCTCTGTAAGCCACCACAAATGAATTTGAAATTAAAAAACTGAGATGCAGTTGAAGTGCAGACTTTCAGATTAAATTCAAGGGGTTGAACAAAAATATCATATGAAACGTATAGGAATTGCAGCCATTTTCGTACACAGTCCCCTTATTTCAGGGGCTCAAATTTAATTGGACAAATTAACACAATCAAAAAAAAATAATTTTTAATGCTTTGTCAAGAATCCTTTGCAGAAAATGACTGATTGAAGTCTAGAACGTATGGACATCACCAAATGTTAGGTTTCCTCCTTTGTGATGCTTTGCCAGGCGTTTACTGAGGCTGTCTTCTGTCGTTCTTTGTTCGTGGGTCTTTCTGTCTTAAGTTTTGTCTTTAGCACGTGAAATGCATGCTCCATCGGGTTGAGATCAGATGATTGACTCAGTCTTTGCAGAATATTCCACTTCTTTGCCTTAAAAAACTCCTGGGTTTCTTTCACAGTATGTTATGTGTCATTGTCCATCTATAAAGTGAAGTGCTGTCCAATCTAACTCGCTGAACTTGGCTGAATCTGAGCAGACAATATATCCCTATACACTTCTGAATTCATCTGGCTGCTTCTGTCTTCTGTCACATCATCAATAAACACTACTGACCCAGTGCCATTGGAAGCCATGCATGCCCATGCCATCACACTGCCTCCATTGTGTTTTACAGACGATGTGATATGCTTCGGCTCATGACCCGTTCCAAGCCTTCTCCATACTTTTTTCTTCCCATCATTCTGGTACAGGTTGATCTTCTGTCCAAAGAATGTTGTTCCGGAACTGGGCTGGCTTTTTTAAACGTTTTTTAGCAGTCAAATCTGGCCTTTCTATTCTTGAGGCTTATGAATGTTTTGCACCTTGTGGTGAATCCTTTGTATTTGCTCTCGTGAAGTCTTCTCTTTATGGTAGACTTGGATAATGATGTGCCTTCCTCCTGGAGAGTGTTCTTCACTTGGCTGGATGTTGTGAAGGGGTTTTTCTTTATAATGGAAAGGATCCTATAATCATCCACCACTGTTGTCTTCCGTGGACGTCCAGGCCTTTTTGTGTTGCAGAGCTCACCAGTGTGTTCTTTTTTTCTTAGAATGTACCAGACTGTTGATTTGGCCACTTCTAATGTTCCTGTTATCTCTCTGATGGATTTTTTTTGTAGATTGATGATGGCCTGTTTCACTTGCATTGACAGCTTCTTTGACTGCATGTTGTGGGTTCACAGCAACAGCTTCCAAATGTGAGTGCCACACCTGGAATCAACTCCAGACCTTTTATCTGCTTAATTGATGAATACGTAATGAAGGAATAGTCCACACCTCTCCATGAAACAGATTTTGAGTCAATGGTCCAGTTACTTTTGGTCCCTTGAAAAAGACAGGGCTACATATTAAAAAGCTGTAATTCCTAAACCCTTCCTCCAATTTGAATACCCTCAAATTAAAGCTGAGAGACTGCACTTTAAGCCCATATTCATTATATAACTGTATCTTGAATATATTTTGGTTAACAGCCAAAATAACAAAACTTGTGTCAGTGTCCATTTATTTCTGGACCTAACTGTATATCACGTACTAATATTACAGTAAATGTTTTTGTTGTTCTTGTACATGGCAAAAAATGTTTCAGGGTGGTGAGTGTCAGTCTGAAGGAGAGGGTTCGATTATTACCATGTCTTCAATTTACAACTGTGTTGACTTGACTTCCTTACAACTGGTATTTATATGATTTTACTAATAGAATTGAGTAGCTAACTAAAAATTAATATAGAATGCATTATCACAACAAACCTACACATGATGTCTCTCTCAATAACAGCAAAAACTTAAAATAAAGCATATAAACAACAGTTACCATTTTCAGGGAGGGCCGGTTGTTTGGGTCTTTTTATTTACAGGTACAGTGGATATAATATGCCAGGTTCTTCCTGTTAAAATGCCAGGTTCTTGTGATGTAAAAGAATGAGACAAAGATAAATCATGTCAGAACTTTTTCCACCTTTAATGTGACCTATAACGTGAACAATTCAATTGAAAAACAAACTGAAATCTTTGAGGGGGAAAAATAAAAAACTCACAATAACCTGGTTGCATAAGTGTCACACACTTAAACTAATCCTTTGTTGAAGCACCTTTTGATTTTATTACAGCACTCAGTCTTTTTGGGTAGGAGTCTATTAGCATGGCACATCTTGACGTGGCAATATTTGCCCACTCTTCTTTGCCAAAGCGCTCCAAATCTGTCAGATTGTGAGGACATCTCCTGTGCACAGCCCTCTTCAAATCACCCCACAGATGTTCAATTGGATTCAGGTCTGGACTCTGGCTGGGCCATTCAAAAATCTTAATCTTCTTCTGGTGAACCCATGCTTTTGTGGATTTGGATGTGTGCTTTGGGTTGTTGTCATGCTGAAAGGTGAACTTCCTCTTCATCTTCAGCTTTCTAACGGACGCCTGAAGGTTTTGTGCCAAAATTGCCTGATATTTGGAACTGTTCATAATTCCCTCCACCTTAACTAAGGCCACGGTTCCAGCTGAAGAAAAACAGTCCCAAAGCATGATGCTGCCACCACCATGCTTCACTGTGGGTATGGTGTTCTTTGGGTGATGTGCAGTATTGTTTTTGCACCAAACATTTTGGAATTATGGCCAAAAAGTTAAACCTTGGTTTCATCAGACCATAACACATTTTCCCACGTGCTTTTGGGGGACTTGATGCTTGTTTATGCAAACTTCAGCCGGGCTTGGATGTTTATCTTTGTAAGAAAAGGCTTCCGTCTTGCCACCGTACCCTATAGCCCATTCATATGAAGAATACGGGAGATTGTTGTCACATGTAGCACACAGCCAGTACTTGCCAGAAATTCCTGCAGTTCCTTTAATGTTGCTGTAGGCCTCTTGGAGGCCTCCCTGACCAGTTTCCTTCTCGTCTTTTCATCAGTTTTGGAGGGATGTCCAGTTCTTGGTAATGTCTCTGTTGTGCCATATTTTCTCCACTTGATGATGACTGTCTTCACTGTGTTCCATGGTCTATCTAATGCTTTGTAAATCCTTTTGC